>SOPF01028399.1:43923-63916 GCA_012979155.1 Hypericum perforatum | reverse complement strand
GAACAAACGGCAATCAAACGATCGGAACAAACGGCAATCAAACGATCAGAACAAAATGGCAATCAATTGATCAGAAAGAATGGCAATCAAACAACAAACCATCAATCAAACAAGATCACCAGTCAACCAAAAATGATCATCAATCGAACAAACAAAAACAACCAAACATACCTCAGTGGCCACCCGGGATGTGCCCTGCATTGCGTGGGCCTTGGCGATTGCCAGGACCCTTAGCAGCAACATCCCACTTGAGCTTGTCCGCAGTTTTCATCTCCTTGCACTTGGTCTCGTGCGTCTCACGTTTCAGATCATTGGTAATTAGCTTACCGCAAACTGAGCATTTGTTACCGTTGCGTGCTGATTCGTTCGTGTTATCCTTAGAGTTCTCAGCCTGCTCGGTTTTCTTTTTCCCCTGGACAAAACAAAAGTGATAAGGCGTATAGCGCAAGAATATGCTTGGTTTTCTTTTTCCCATGGACAAAAACAACAGTGGTAAAGTGTATAGCGCACAAAATCAGAAATAGAAAGAAAAATCAACAAATAAATACCTTCTCCTTCGTGTCCTCCTTCGAGAACTGCTTGGATTTCTTCTTCGCCATCTGGACAAGATCAAAGAAAAGTGCTCAGGTGTGGCGCACAGAACCAGAACTAAAAAGCAACTAGATAACAAAACTGGACTAAATGAAGGAGAGGTTAAAGTAGGGTTTTCAGAGCACAGATTTATACCTGATCACAGGGGGGACGTGAGCGGCAGGAGCAGAACGGAATTGAGCGGGACGAAGCTGAGACAAGTTAGGGTTTAGATTTCAAAAAAGGACTAATTAAAGGAGGGTAGAGAGAGAATAGGGTTTCAGAGAAAAGACGTAATACCTGATCTTAGGGCGGGAGGTAGGGCGGGAGGAGCAGAATCCAGATGGATTTCCATATTTATTCAAAAATTCGTGGAGATAAAAGAGGGATTTCCGATGTGGGACTATTGAAAAAAATGGAATACGGAATAGCCTACGAAATGGAATCCGTGTCCCTGGTTAGGCCCCGAGGAAGGATGAGATGGGCTGGGCTGGGTCCAGTGGTGGATTAGCTCATAGTAATAAAATTGAAATACAAACCAGTTCAAAAGAAGCTCATAGAAAAAATTGTATACCAAAGATTAGCTCATAGTGCCCGATTACAAAAACAAATATCTATGGAACGACTGAATTGGAAACTATCCATTGAAGAAGACCAGAACGATAGAGATGTATTTTAAGAACAAAGATTTGACGAACACAAAATTAGAGGGTGTGTTGAGGTACGAAAAAACCTAGAGGCATCGTATGGGATACGGAACTCAAAAGAAAGTGGATTGAGCTAAGTTTTTGTTTTATTAAGAACAAACTATAAATAAAATTAAAAAACGGAGTTTAAAATTGAAAACCAAAGCAATTAAAAGAATTTCAATTAAAACATCCACACAAAGACGAACTCATATAGGCCAGATCCATAAACGAGATCTACAGGACTTCTAAGTACAAAAAATATATAAAATTTATAAACAAAAAGAATTTAAAATCAAAAACCAAACCACATAAATGATTCATTCAAAAAATTCATCCCAAGTAATAGCCAAAATAGAACAGATCCACAAACAAGAAAGTTTACTCGAACCTTTTGTCTAAACAATAAATAAAATTAAACAAGACGGGATTTTTAGGTCGAAAAACAAAACAATTAACGGAATTTCATACAAAAAATCCATACCAAAGATGAACACATATAAACCAGAACAACAAACCAGATCTAGAGGACAAAGTTAGCTTCGAAATCCAAAAGCAAAATATATATAAAATTAACAAAGAAAGAAATTTAAATCGAAAACCAAAAGCAAGTAAAAATATTTCATTTAAAAAATCCATACCAAAGATCACCTCAAATAGGCCAGATGCACAAACGAGGTACAGGATAAAGATTACTTAAATTCAATACAAATCAACTCCTATAAGGCAGATCCACAAACGAGGTACAGGATAAAGATTACTTGAATTCAATACAAAAAGATCAAGTCATATAGGGCAGATCCACAAACGAGATCCAGAGGAGAAAGTTTCCTTCAGCCTAATATAATTAAAAACAAGAGGATTTAAATAGAAAACCAAACCAATTAAAAAGAATTTCATACAAAAAAATTCCATACAAACGAACTAGCTGATAGGCCAGATCCACAGGATGATGGGGAACGAATGAATCGAAAACGATAAATTGAAGGACGCATAACGATGACAGGGATGTGTTTTTGAGAACATGAATTTAAGGAACACACAAGGATTAGAAGGTTTGTGAAGAAGATAGTTTGCTTTATATGTATGGAGGAAAGCCACACACATCATATGAGAGAAAAGCCAGAAAGAGTTTAGTTTTGGTTTCGGTTGGGTACAAGATAAGAGAGGAGGATAGACAAGAAGGAAGTTGTGTTCTAGGGTTAGAGGAAGAGTACATATATAGGCCGGATGAAAGAGAAAATATAGAATGGTGAATTACTTTTTTTATTTTTTTATTTCAGACGTGTTAGGTGTACTTTTGACTGAAACAAAAATCTAACGCTCTCCCACTAACTCCTTATTGAGACTTATTTAATGTGAAAAGTTGAATGGTTGTCAGGTAAGTATTTAACTATTTATAGTATTATTCATATATTTATTTTTAATTGGTCGAAATTTGCGTGGTATATCAATTAATTGATTGAAAACAATTTTAAGATTATATTTAAGTCATGTCATCTTTAGTTATTTATATTAAAGGCTGAATGTGGGTTGTGATTTAGAATATGATTTATGAAAAATAATAAATGTCATTATTTTAAAAAAATAACAAATTATCATTTCAAGACAAAAATTGTAAATAGTAACATGATTTATGGTTAAAATAAATTAAATAACATGCAATTTTGAATTGGTTAAAATTGTAATAAGTTATAGAATTCTAATACATGGATCATTCTATACTTGAAAATAGTAATTTTTCTTATTATATATTCGAAGTATTATTTTTTTCAGCTTTATCATTCTATAATTTTTTGTATTTCAAACTTTATTTATGTAATTATATTAGTTTAAGAAAAAAAATATTAAAACTATGTAATTGCGGCTAAATGGAAAAGATGGGAAAAGAAAGGGAAAAAATTCATGGTGATCCCTACCTACCAAGTCACAAAATGACTTGGTATGTATCTACTAATTTTCTATAGACATGTGAATTATCATTTATTAATTGAATTGTTGATTAGGATAGATAAACATAGAAACTAAATCAAAATTCTTATGATACTATCTTCAAACAGATCTTTTCCAATCAAATTATCTAATTAGGAAATAGTATAAATAATATCAATAATCATTAATTAGTTTCACCTTTTTGCCAACTGAAATTGTTGTACACTTCTCTCCCAATTAAAAGAATCATAAAGTCGGTGAAACTAATAAATAATAACATGAAACTCACAAAAAATAATATTAATTTCACTTATTTCATAATTAATATTATAAAATTCACAAAAAAGAATTTGTATTAAAGTTTATTCTTTTGCTCATTTATTAGATGATAACTTTATAAAATTAGAAAGTTATCATATTATAAGATATTTTTAGCACATTAAATTATAAAATATTTGTTATAATGAGTTGAACATTTTTTTCCCACCCATATGGCCAAAAGAAAAATTAATCGACAAGAAACTCATAGATGCAGAAAAAACCAAGTTAATAAAGTTTGTGAAATATAGGCCTAAATAGTTAGAGATTTTTTTAAAAAGTAATGTATTATTGATTGCCAAGAAAACTAAATATATTATAAAGTTACAACAACAAACCAACAAACTAATTAATAATTAATAAATTAGACTTAAGGATTCTTTTAATAAGGAGAGAAGTATCGGCGATGTCCGTTGGTAAAAAGGGTGAAACTAATTATTGATTGTTGTTATTAATTATACTATTTCCTAATTATATAATTTGATTAAAAATATGTGTTTGAAAATATTATTACAATAATCCCTAATTTAGTTTACATTTTTATCTATCTTAGTCAATTATTTAATTAATAAATACTAATCTACATGTTAATAGTAGATTGATAGATACCAGTCATTTGGTGACTTTGTAAGTATGACCATAAAATTTTTAAAAATGATGTTCGGCAGGAGATAAGATAGAGAGATGATAAGGAGAGAGATGACATGAGACGGAGATCGAGTATTGATTACGAGTCAGAATAAAAATCTAATCACGCCGAAAGTGACTCGGCGTCCAAAGTTGGGACTACCCATTGTGTAGGGGCCACTATTCCTAAATCCCAATATCAAATACCAAATTTATTGAATACTGGAATGTTAAGAAATCTATTTCTAATTCAGATTTCAAATCAAATTTGATAAATTTAGTATTTAACAAACTTAGTCTTGGTAAATTTAAAATTTATTGTATTTATAAAAATTTTGGAAAAATAATAATTCAACATTATATATAAATAAACATAGTGCCTATAAACAAAAATTCAAATCCAAATAAGAACAAATGCATCAATCAATCGTTCTAAATGTTGTGTACAAAAACAAATTCAAAACACAAATGCAACTTTAGTAAATAGCACAAGTCACGACCCCATTTGCCCAAATTTGTCAATCAAGTTCATCTGATTCATTGAAGTTGTCGGAGGAAGTTGAAATATGTGTCCAACTTGGACCTGAATTCATCTTTAATTTACAATTGGAGAAAGATCAATTTAATATTTTGATATTTGATAAAATACTCCTTGGCCTCGAGCGTATCTCCTTGGTTTTAATACTAAGGTAAGAGGAAATTAGGTTAAGGTCATTGTATTTTGGAAATTCGACTAGTTCAATCCTTATTGTTTAAAAATTACTTTTTGGGTCCATAAAAACCTAAAAATATAGACGTTTGGTCCCTCGTTCTGATGCTGGTGATTTTCCGGCCAAAACTTTACATGGTTGGACCCTTATACCCATTTGTCCGTAAATTACTAAATAACTCCCAAAGTTTCTCAAAATTACTAAATTACATTTTTGCTACTAAAAATTCTAATAATTTTAAAAAAACCTTTCACCCTCTTCCTCCACCAAACCTAAACACAAGAAAGAAGTTGTGTTCCAGTTATCAAATACCAAATTTATTGAATATTGAAATGTTATGATGTAATTCATAATTTCCAAATAGTTTGTAAAATTCTAGAGAATTTTAGAACTATGTGGAGATGAGTAGAATTCTTTAGAATAGTGTGAAGTTTTCTAGAGAAGTGTAGAACTCTCTAAAATTTTGTAGAGATGTGTGTAATTCTCTAGAATATTTTAGAGTTATGTAGAACCTTCGAGAAGCTTATGGAAGAGTATGGAAGATTATGTAAGCTTATGGAAGAATATAAAAGGAGATGGAAGAGTATGGAAGTCTATGGAAGGATATGGGATAGAATGGAATAATGTAGATATTCCTAGATTGTGTACAGTATTCTAGAGAATCATTCTCCACCATAGGATAGAATTAATCACCACCGTTCATTGAGGAGGTGGAAGAGTATAAATAGGTGTAGGAGGTTTCCTAACTAATCAACGAAGAGAAGAGAGGAAAAATAAGAGATAGAGAGAAAGGTTTCTCATAAGTGAGAAAGAATGAAGTAGTCCCAATTAGAAAGAGTGGAGTGAGATACTCGTTCCTTTGTAAACTTTCTCTTGTACATTTCAATAAAGACTTTATTTGAGTGAGTCTTTGTGTCTCGGGCAGAGTGGATGTACAAGAGTTTCCTTAGCTTTTGTCGTGATAAAGGTTGAAGTGTCGTGTTTCCCAACATAATTTAACTATCGAATACTATATTACTAATTCCAAACATCCAAATACCAATATTTGCCAAATTTATCAATTCTCATTTACATGCGCTTACCAATTCTTGTGTCATCCTTACGTCGCTCTTATATTATATCACGTTAGATTTGTACTTACATTCAATTTTTCTCATAATGTTTTGTTATTATTATAATATCTTACACATTGTTAACCAATATTACCTCTTGCCTCTTTCTTTTTTCTAAAGGACTTTGTCTCTTAAAAAATTTCAAGACAGAATTAACTTTACAAAAGAAATAACAACAAAGAGATGGTCGGTCCGATTTATTTTGTCAAAATTGATTTAAATAAGAAGAGAACGAGTTTTTCACCCAAAAAAATCTGACCCAAAATTGCTTGAGATAGTGCAGTGTTTGTCTTCCGTTTTTTAAATCGACTTGTACTCCTACGATTTAAAAATTATAACTAATTTGAGCCGTTGAATACACTGAAATCACTCCCTTCTGAATGGTTTTGTACAGGTTTGCACAAGACACCTTCCTTCTCCGCAGTTTCGTGCAAACTCGTTCAAAAATGCTCTCGGTTACACATTGTTGTGCAATATCGCCCTGGGTTACGCTGTTACGTGCATGAATGAAATTGCCCGGCGCCCCGGCCCCCCACGATTTAGTACAGACCCTAGGAAATATTTTCCCCGAATATTTCCATTCTGTAGTTTCAAGTTTAATAAATCTCTTTAAAAAAAACCTATGGGGAGCCCAACTCGGATTCAACGACCTATGATAGTTTCCGTTGGAAATTCAATTGTTACTTGTAAAAGATATGATGTACAATTGGTTCTGCCATATGATATGAAACGATCCTATTATCCCTTAACAAAAAAAAAATCTAATTTTATAGATTCGACATCTTCAAAAACTTGAATGCCATAATGATTCTGTGAATTTAATTTTAGATTGATTTAAAAGCAGCTTTGTTGTGAGTCGTCGGTATGCTGAAATCTCATCCTTCCAAGCCACCGAAATAATTCATTCACGTCATTGTTTTATAATATGTTTATTTTTTTGCTGTAATTTGAACCGTGAGCAACAATTCCTTACTTCCGAATCCGAAATATTTTTTTGCTAGAACATAAAGTATCCAAATTTCATAGAGGTGTATACTAAAAAAATTATTATTATAGATGTTAGGGAAAAGTACATTTAAGGATTCTCTACTTTATCGATTTTAAAATAATCATGGTTTTTTTATTTCTAATTTAAATTCATGTAGTTTGTTTCTGAAAGACTGCAACAACTCGAATCAATACTTCGCTAATAGTCTGCCTACGTGGACACTACCTACACATCCATTTTTTAAACATATTGTTAATTTTCTTACTTATTTTCAAACGTATTTGTATTTACAACTTTATTTATGTAATCAGATTAGTTTCAGAACAACAAAAAATATTTAAAATATGTAATTTCGGGTAATGGAAAAGATGGGGAACAATGATTCGGCAAGAGATAAGATAGAGATATGATAGGAGACAGATCAGAGGGAAATCGAGTATTGACTTGGCGTCCAAAGTTGAGACTACCCAGTCACTATTTCTAAATCCCAGATATCAAACACCAAATTTATGGAATACTTAAATTTTAAGAAATTCTATTCTGATTCTGATTTCAAATTAAATTTGATAAATTTTGTATTTGACGAACTAAGTTTTGGTAAATTTAAAATTTATTGCATTTATCAAAATTTTGGAAAAAAAATATAATTCAACATTATATTCAAATGAACATAGTGTCTAAATACACAAAATTCATGTCTAAATCAGAACAAATCGATCAATCAATGGTCCTAAACGTTGAGTACAGAAACAAATTCAAAACACAAATGCAAGTTTGACAAATAGAACCAGTCACGACCCCCATTTGCAGCAATTTGTCAATCAAAAGTTCGTCGAATGGATTGAATTTGTCGGAGGAAGTTGAAGTATGTGTCTAACTTGGACCTGACTTATTCTTTACTTTACAATTGGACAAAGATCCATTTAATATTTTGATATTTGGTAAAATATCAGATATTTACTAAAATCTATTAAGTAATTACATTTACCAAATAACGATATTTACCAAAAAACTAAAAAACTCCTTACTAAATTAACTCTCAAATACTAAATTACTAATTCCAAACATACCAAATACCGATATTTACCAAATTTACCAATTACCGATTCCCACTTACACAAACATACCCGTTGTTGAGTCATCCTTACGTCACTCCTAGAATATATCACATTAAATTTGCAGTTGTACTCCGCTTTTTTTTTTTATCCTATTCTAAAAGTTTCGTGAATCGTAAATATAAAAAATGCATATATGGTCTAAACCTAGCCCTCCTGTCAACACGCTTGCATTGGACAGGATTTGACAACCTAGCGTAGTAAGGCAGGACACCCTATGAGGCTATGATTGATTGCCCTCATTGTTATGTTTCAATTTTAAAATTTCAGAAGCTGAAACCTGTCCTTTAAGAAGATACGTGGCAGAATTATGATGGCCAATTTAACGTGGCGGCTTAACAATTTCCATGCGGAGAGAGAAGAATAAACACAAGAGAAAACGAAATTTTCTTCTGGGAAAAATTGGTAAACGAATTCCTGCATTTTAAAATATATTAATCCCACTAAAAAGATTTATGGAAACATCATCTCAATTTTTTTAGGAAACATAAAATACATTTTGAATATATCCAAATGCTACTTATCTTATCACAAAAAACAAAATTACTTCTAACATCTTCGTCTTTCTTTTCAAATTCAAAATCACCAGATTTATATTCAGTCTATTTTCATTGCTCACTCGGTTGCTGTCCTCATCCAAATCTGTTATAGAATATATTAAGTTTTGACAAAAAATTGTAATATTATTAATCGAAATTTGGTGATAATATAATGACATCTTTAATTATTCATGCTCTAATGATTGTTGGTTTCTTCTCGGTATCTATACATAACAATGGGGAGATATTCAAGTAAAGAAAATGAAATTGATTATATTTTTGAGCTTGTTCTAGAGATAAACAAAAGCTTTCTCCGAAGCGTTTCCCTAAATAGAAAAACCCAAATGGCCCCCGAACGTTGTAGTACTACTCCTTGGCCTCGAGCGTATCTCCTTGGTTTTAATCCTAAGGTAACACGTTAATATATTTTTAACGATGTCAATATTTAGGTTAAGATTTCCATATTTACTCTAATTCTCTTGTCAATAAATTTCTAGACTAGTAAACAAGTTTATCACATTTGCAACTACCATGGGATAATATTCCACTTAAATGGTTTCCAACGGGGCTTGTCTCCTAGATCCATATTGCAAGGCTAACACGCAATACTGGGCATATGGCACGATTTCGCTTTCTACATTTTGGACACTTCGTACGTTTTTTATACTAGTAAATCTCCATTACTCTGAATATGATTATATTATATCGTATTAAGAGTCTAGCAATTAAAAATTTTGTAAAAATATAAAACACAAAACACAAAACACAAAACTCGGATATTTAAACAATATCATAGTAATTAGCAAGAGTCGGACGGTTAAAATGTTTTGGGAAATTATACATGCCATATAACACGAAACTCCGACAACTTTCTTATATATTCAACTCTAAGATCAAGATGAAATATTAGTTACAGAATTATTATCTTAGACACTGCGTAGACTTTATTTTTTACTGTATGTAACCCTATTACCAGTCAACATTTCATTACCAATACAATAATTCGGGAAATTCTAAGTGGACAGATGCATGTTTGCCTTTCTAATCGGTTACTGTGTACCCAACAAAGTAAACTGAATTAAAACTAGTGGATACTGACGTCCTTAGAACAACAAATAAGCCATTTCAAAAAAAAGAACAACAAATAAGTTACTTTAATAGTTCACCTTATAATCTACAATATATCTTACCCGAATCTTATGCTGCATGTTACCCTAGTCAATTCGACATTAATGGGTAAGCATCATAGTTTCAAAAAATGATCCGGAGATTGACCCGATTTGTTGAAGGATCTATGGTCAGACCGGTCTGACCAATTAGATAGTCGGTCGGACCAAATTTTATGTTTTATAAAAAAATTAATCATTTTGTTGAAATATACATAGGTATTTATATATAAAAAATATGTAATAAATTAATAATTAAATATAACAATACTATTTTTATAAAATATACCAAATAAAATATCTATAAGAATGGTTAATCTCGAATCAAAGATAAAAAAAATAATTCACGGGTCGGACCAAAAAATTCCAGGAAATCACCAGTTTATTAGATAACCAAACTAATTAGCATTTCCTGACCAAATTACTAATAATTTGCAGTCTGATCGGTCGGATCGTCGATTTAAAAACTATGGTAAGCATTAACGAGACCATACTAGTGAGGAGTATTTATATTGAAATTAATATAGCGGGACTCAATCTTAATTTGCTTTCTATTATCTTAAAAAACAATAGAATAGAATATTAATTGCTGATGAGTTATTTATATATCTATATAAGAAATATATTGATTTTAATTTGTGTTTTTAATTTTTGTTTGAAACCAAGATGATTAGTTGGATTATTTATATTTGTAAACAATATTTTATGAGTAATGATTATTACGTTCATTTTTCTTCGAGCATTAATTCAAATATAAATTATGTCTCTTACCAAACAAATACGAAGGGTAATAGATATCAAATCATCGTCTAAATAAAATTAGGCTGAAAAGGAATAATAATGTAAATAAGTTTGGAGGCACGGATATTGCCGACGAGGGAGAAAATAACTAATTTTTTGGCAAAATTAACGAAATTCTCAACAACTTTTCACAGTTTTTAAGGCGATATGTAGTCGGAAATTTTTTTGAAAAAATGCATAAAAAATCTAGAATCCTAAAGAAAATATTGACATAATGTCTATTTATATTCAAAACAACAAAGATGTTATATCCAACAATAATCAGAAGGACTAAGGTATTAGGGTTCAAATCAAAACATCTTTCGAACGATCTCAAAAAAAAAATCCTCTTAAGATTGACCAAAGAAAGATCATGCTGCTTAAAAGTCGTGTTATACAATCAATCATGCAACTGGTACATTGAGGCATAAACTAAGATAAAATGGTGCCAAAAGAGTGGACAAACTAATTCAGATGTTGTAATATAAGCTCAACAAATATATTTTGATATGCACAATAAAAATTTAGTTGACTTAGATGTATTTACTCAAGTTATATGCAAACATCTAAAATAGAACCTCGATTACAGAGTTTCACATTTAGCCATCTAAAAGAGTCACATGATGTAAATAGTTGTGAAAATTATAAAAAAAATACGAACTACTAAAGATGAGAAAAATTAAGTCCCCACTAATCTCCCGCTCCAACTAGCCAATAATCGACGATGTTGCATCTAATTGTAAGAGATGCTGCCAAAAGATATATAGCATCAAAAAAAATGAAAAAGTCACTTCAAACAATAATTCTTTGGATGCAGACGTAGAACAACTACAAATTTTCCATGAAAAATAGAAGACTTATGCATAAAAGGTGTTAGTCACCGTACAATTGGAGAATAAATAAAAAGACCGGCAAGTGGACAAAAAAATGTTAAAATCCTTGGTTGACCGTGAAAAAAGATTTATATCCCAAATAAGAAAAAATAAAGTACAAACTAATGTTGTAAGTGTATGGATAATTTAATAGTTCAATTTTTAGTTGATGTAATCTTGTTCTATTTTATTGAATATAGTAAAAAAAAAAAACTTAATAGAGACACAATACTATAAGAGAGGCACTCTTGTGAAAGAAAAAAAATAAATAGTGACACAAACTAACGTAAACTTCTATAACGAAGTATATCTTAATCGACGTATTTTGTAATACTTATAGAAGATAGCAATCTTTCCTACCTTATTATCTAAGAATCAATGTGTAATTTTTGCACTTAGAAAGACAGATTAATTTGTTTAAAAAATACAAAGTTAAACATTGTTTAAATTTGTTAGAAATAGAATGATCCATATAAATTATCGAGAACGGGAGAACACAGAACAGAAAGAAGAAGAAAAAAAAAGAAGAGCATGTTGAGAAACATTTGCCAACAAGGCAACAACAACTAATTTTCCTCTCAACTGGCAACTGACAATGTGGGCCCCGGACTCGTTCGTGCGGTAAAATGACAAGTCGCACATGACGCGAACTTCCGACGTCTCCCAAACTGTTACTTCGTTAATCATGGTCCGACTCCAAACCCGGGCCCGAGTCCCTTTTTGTTTTCACCCTTCTCATTACACCAAAACCAACTACAAAAAACATTACTAGGCTAATCAGGGATGCGTAGTTAGGTTACCACTTACCAGTTCTATCAAGCTGTCTTTTGTGTTGATTAAAAATATAAGAATGGAACATCAACAACCAAATATAAAATTTTGAGTTGGATATTCAAACACTAATATGTCTACTAATCATTTTTTAGTCGGGTAAATTATCCTGAGGTTCCTGACTTTTGTTCGAATTTGCGGTAAGATCCTGGCTTATAAGAATTTGGTCTAAGGTCCTTACTTTTTGAATTAATATTGATTTTGGGTCCCTAAAGTTACTGCATATGATGTCAGCAATTTGTTTTGTTTTTTTGTCATTAAACTGACCAAAATACCCCTAGGCAATCATCTTCAACCCCAAATTAAGAACGAGTCACTACTCCTCCACCTTCGTTGTGTTCCCAAGTTAACAAATTGAAATCCCAAGTCCAATAATAAAATCCAGATTACACTCTTGCGTTCCCTCATACAGATTGGAATCCCAAGTTCAATTCAACAGCAAACCCTAAGTTCAATAATCAAGATCCTCTCATCTCTTCTCTCCCAATTCTCCAAACCCTAAGAGGAGGAAATTAATGGCTATCTCCGTGCAACCTCCTCCTCAACCCAAAACCCCTCCTCTCCGCCTCCTCCTTCCTCCCCGCTCCGTCGCGTCCCTGCTTCATCGTCCGAGTTGCTCGCAGCAAGTTCGATCGCAAGAAGCCCGACGTCAACATCGGCACCATCGGCCACGTCGACCACAGCAAGACAACCCTCACTGCCGCACTCACCATGGCCCTCGCCACCGTCGAAAACTCTGCCCCGAAGAAGGAAGCAGCTCGTCTAAGATGAGAGCCTGACAAAAGGCGTCGACCGCCTTCGGCTCCTCAGCATCATGTTCGTCGTCAATCTCGAAATCGACAGACATGACCTTGCTGCTCCTTCGACCCTTCCATGTCAATGAATTCTGGAACTTGTTGGATGCACTGATTGCCTTTTTCTTGAACGAATCGATCTCTGTCTTCCTCTCGGTGTGGCTCTGAGTAGAGGAGATGATTTGGAATTTTTGGGTTTTTAATTGGGTTGTATCTGGGGTTTTGTTTGTGACAAATCAAGTTAGATTTATGGTTTTTTTATTGGTTTTGTTTTGTTGATTTGGGACGGTTTGTTATTTTTAATTGGTTTGCTTGGGTGTTTGTTAATTGGTTTCTGGGATTTCTTGGTTTTGATTTTGGGAGTGCACAATTTGGGATTTCTGGTTTTTTTGATTTTGCTTGGATGTTCATCGTGTTCAACCTAAGAAAATTGGTTTTTTTTAAAACAAATTTAGGGTATTTTGGTCAGTTTAATGACAAAAAAATAAAAAAAATTTGATGACGTCGGTCTGTAGTAACTTCAGGAACCCAAGACCAATATTAATTCAAAAAGTAAGGATCTTAGACCAAATTCTTATAAGCGAAAGATCCTACCGCAAATTCGAACAAAAGCCAGGGACCTGATGGCAATTTACCCTTTTTTAGTCAGATAATTTTTTTTGAGTATTCGACAATTTTTCTTAATAACTAAGACTTTTAGTTAGTGTATGACAATATTGGTGGGTTATTGGCTTATTGCGACGATTGATTAGTTGCCACCAGATTTCCGCTGTGTTCGTTAGATACAACACTGCGCCGTGCGTTAGGTGCGGTAATGCTATCCCCGTGGTTCGGCATTCGTCTCTATCATAACAAGTTTTATATCAAAGTGGGTATATTTGGAAGCTAATATAACAGCCACAACTATTGTCTCCCTTATGCTGTATCTACGCGAGTTGTCAGCTGGCTCATTCGTCAAATAATTTTAGTTAGTCGATTAAATTAGGGAATATAATTTGTTCGTAGTCGGACAAAGGAATATTGTCAGTTCGTAAAACGTGAATGCGACGAACATTTGGCTTGTGGAACTAATTGAAAAGAAAATAAATGCATCATTGTACGGATAAATTTAATTTATTTATTCAAAAGTTGCTGTCGGAATTTTTTTTTTTTGGTGCGTCTGGTTAGCAAGTAGATTTTTTTTTTGGTCGAAAGTTAGCAAGTAGATATCATAATAGCCCCGTGTAGGTGAAATAGCCAAGTAACCCAAATAAAGAAAAGGTAAGGGGGTGGGGAAAACTACTTGGGATGAAATGTTCCACCAACAATCGACAACGTTGGCCAGACCAGACCAAGTTCATTTTGGAAATTACTTCGTATATGGTTATTTTATAAGATCCAATTTAAATAAACAAATCGATATTTCAATATAACTGAAGCTTAAATAGTGTTTTTCAGCGGTAGAAGTCAGAACTTCATTTTGCTATAATAACTCGTACTATACTTCCCGATAATTTCACTTCCTACTTAAGTTATTTTAATTTGATAATAACCCAAGTTAATAACTCTATGTAGCTTTCCAGCGTCGACCTATTATAGTAGCGGCTGCGATAATGAGCCCATGACAATGAAACGGGACCAGCAGCAAAAAGAAGAAAGAGTTTTTTGCTCGCAATAAGTGGAGATTGTAACGACTAGCTAATTACTACACGCAGTTAATAAGATGGACATTTAAATAAAATAAACCATACCCAATCTTCAGATGTGTAATTTGATTGGAACATGATTGATAAATCATTACGGTTCCGACATAAAGATTAATAGTCCACGTTTTCTTAAGTAAAAGGTCGGCGCAATCAGCGTTCGTCACGAGTGCCCAAATTACTTAAATTATTGATCTCATGCGACGTCAATGTGTAGGAGCCAAAAGACTGATCATTACTATTTTTTTAGAACGTCGCGGAATGTAAAAAACAGAAAGAAAAAAAAAATCACGGCCTTCGTTATGAAAAATGGCTAATTACTTAGAAAAATCAAAATAGTTAATTACGTGTTCCTATGGAAACGCTTGATGATAACATAACGTACATGACATTTTTTGTGGGGCAGAACAACGTGTGTGCATTCGTTTACACTGAATGGTTAAATGAAAATTAGTAAATAACTAGCTACCTAGACTGTCGAAAGAGACGTCATCATTTAAGTGAATATATTTTTTACTTCCTCAAATAATAGATATGTCCAATTCAGTTTACTTACCCTTTGATTGGAAGACAGTGTAGAACAGGGAAAACAAAATTTGAGGCCTATGATTACATTTAATGTTTCATATGTTGGGGAGAATCAAAGAAATGAAGGAATTTCAGTTGGTGCATTTCTGGAAATTCATTTTTTTTTAGTTGAATGCTTGATTTTAAGAGGAAAGTTAATTTTCTTTTGCCAGGCAAAGGTTGCAAGGCAGTTTTACTTTAATTACACAACACCTGATCGATCTAGACAGGAAATGTTGCGTACAATGACGCCATGGCCAACAGAACACTGGCCTTTTGTTAGGTCAGTTTTGCAACCTTAGAGGGATTCAACTGTTTTCTCCTCAAATATATTCTTTCTGTCTTACATTGGTAGCATTTTTCGCAAGCAACTTGCTACAATATTTATTTCTTAAATGCTTAACGTGGTTGCATGTTGCTTCACAGCAAAGGGGATGGTAAGTGCTATTTCAAGAGCACCCCAAATACCCCAAAAGCACCAAGGCACGGTCCTCGCCCACCTTCTCGCCTCAAATTCTCGGAGGTGAAGCAAATTGCTGCTGTTCTGTTCCCAGATTCCGCGTTTCCAAAGAGGTGTATGGTACCCTCTGCTTTGCCAAAGCCCCTCTGCAAATCTTTGGCGTCCAATAGAGTACTGTTCTGCGAGGATGAGCTGTGTCAGGCTGTTGCTCAGAACAAGCTTCGTTGAAAGCTCAGATTGTCTCGGATTGGCTTGTTGTGTATAGTTTATTTAAGTAGGCTGTATTAGTAGCAAAAGATAGTTTGCAATTTTGTAGCATTGCTTGTTGCAGTGTTAGGTACTACTACATGGAGGTTTAAGTTTGCAGCAGGATCTAGATAATATGGCAGTGATTAGTTGATGCGGAATAATATCGGACTTAATTCTGTATATTCTTATAAATATATGTGACTGGGATATTAATTGTTGTCTTTACAAGAAATCTAAATCAGATGTTTACACAATTCATATGTTAGGCATAGCTTGTGTATTTGGTGGCTCTTTATTCGGAGTTATGTATGCTTCTTTGTATCTTTATATTTTTATCGATGCTTTCTATGTTGAGCTTGATGCTTCTGGAACGTTTTTGGCTTCGGTCGATGCTTCCTTATACCTGTTTTGCCAAGTATTTCACAAAATATTAAGTTGCAGTTGGTCATTAATTAGTTGATATATCCTAAAAAGTAAAAACATCTCTTGAGTATCCATAATGGGATCCGGACGCGATATTTCTTGTGCTGGTGCCTAGCTTGTAAGCAACTATTAATAAGGCTGCAGTTTTCTCACACTATTTTGTGCATCATGTCAGATTCTAAAACGCTATTAGTGTTGAGGTTTGTACTATTTTCACTTTCACCAGCTATTAATGACAAGGAGATCCAGTACTATGTTGCTCGGTGCCTCGGTCACCTAGCGCGACAAGTCAACTCAGTTTGACATGTTGACTCCAACCTTTCCCTACGTGGTTGTTATTGCATTTTTTAATTTTTAACTAAGTAGTAGATTGACCCAAAGCTATAGTTGTGTATGATATTTAGTTTTTTTTGGTGGGAGTGTATGATGTTTAGTTAAAGGTTCAAAATGTCACCTAAACAAATATGAGACGCATGTGACAAACCGTATTGACGTGGTAAGCTATTACAAGACGGTAGGAAAATGATTACTTTGGTCATTAAAATGTTAAAATTTCAAATCTTAAAAACTAATTTGATGCTTCATAAATTAAATGACACCCAAGTGATACTAAATGAACTTCTCCATATTCTAAAAAACTGTTATTTTTTACGGCGAGTCTTGCTATTTTGGAAGAAATCTGAATGTAGACAAAGTTCCTAATATCGCACTGTGACAATTGTTCCTAACCGTACAGAATATCCAAGTCCATCAGTGGGCCGTTGGGCCACACATAAGTGGGCTTTCATGCCGTTGCGTGAACGCTAGGCCGCCCACCAGTTGCCGAACGAGACGCTCCAATCCCAGCCGAAGACACACAAATCTCCTACAAGTCACCATTTTTCGCCGAATTCCCTATTCTACCCTTCTCAGTCTCGAAGGGTGCTCCTCTCTATAAATAACCCCTTTTCCCACTAGACATATTTTCCTCGTCCAAATCTATAGAGCTCAGGCTTCCCATAGCTCGTGAAAGATCTGTACCTTTTCAAATGCACCGTTGAATTCTCATAAGGATGCATTGTTGAATTACTTATAACTTTATCTCAACATTCTCCTCCGACAATAGAACTCGTACTGAAAAAACGGTAGAACTAATTTGGTTCCATTTCCCATGTAAACGAAAACAATGGGAAAAAAGTGGCGCGTCACACATGCCAATTTTCGTTGTCACCAGTCGGCATAAATTTAACCATGATTGAGAACTTGTCACTTAAAATGTTAATTTAAAAAATTTCTATCTGAAAGAGGTGAAATAACATAGTACTTGTTCAAAAAACATCAAACTAGAAAGTCAAATTTTTACCACGACATAAAAGTCAACATTTCATAATGTAAAATATAAAAAATTAGATTCACTTGAAAATGGGGAGTAGGAGGTCGGAGATTCGAATCAAAGTCCTACACAATTCGTATAATTTCACGTTTTTGGACAAACTTCAAACGCTAAATAAATTTGTTTAACAAAAATAATCAACACGTCGGAATAGCCCTTGTGGTTGTGAAGCGCGGCCTTAAACCGATAGGTCGGGAGTTCGATTCTTCTCTCTACCAGGAGGTTGCAATTTCACACATTTTTGGGGTAATAAGATAGACTTTAAATAAAATTGTTAAACAATAATAAACAAGCATCCCAAGTAACTCAATTGGCTATGGTCCGTGATTATTACGGACCAGAGACTGGATGTTCGAATCATGAATGCCTCACTTTTTTCTCGGATTAACTGAAGCCATATGATTTAACTAAAAGATTAACTAATATAATCAGGGAAATGGTACAGCCGAGTTGGCAACAGCAATCTTCCCTGAAGAGAAGGGTGGTGGTTTGAATCTCTGCGAAGTCCCTCCATTACAAATGTTTTACCAATTTTTATGTTGCCGGTTCGGTAAATATGATTTAAGTAAAAGTTTAACTATTAAAAACAATTAAATGATGTAGCCCAGTTGGCTACAGAAAGCCAACTCTTAAGAAAAGGGCGAGTTTCGAATCCTGCCCAAAAATGTAAGTCGTTTGGTTAATGATTTCTATTTCAATCCCCTCAAGAAAATTATTCGAGCGGCTTCGATTTTAGACAGACGGAACATTCTGCGCACAACCACTTTAGTGCCTCTCTTTCTCAATGAATATCCCTTTTCCTCTTTTGTCCTTTGATTCCCGGCGTTGGATTTCTTGTAATTTTGAATTGAAATTATCAAAAATATAATAGTGTTAAATATATATTTTAAAAGATTATATTTAATTCAAATTTACATTAATTTACTCAGTGAATTTTAACAAATTGTTCTAAACAAACTTACACCGTTTGATAAACATTATAAACTAATTAATTTTTAAAATAAAATTTAACAAATTTTTATATAATTATACGACGAAATATTATATTAGTGGCACCCTATTGAATGAGATAAAAATCCTGCCAGAAAAATTGGACCCCATCGACCAATAGGCTGATACCCCATCGGTCAAGATTAAATCTTTGTGTTTTTATGCATGTGCTTTGGAGTTTGTCTTTTTTTTTTTCTCTTTCTAATTTGTGGCTACTGTTTAAGATTTTGTGGAGTTACCTTTATAGTTGTTTAGACCTTCAAAGGTGAAGCCTTTAAGGGTTTTGGTTTTTTTGTTTGTCTTTCTATCTTTCCTTTGTTGGATTTATTTATACCAGTTGGGGTTTTTCAGTTTTGGTTATCTGGGTCTTGTTTTTTTTTTTTTTAACTTCCAACTTTTTCTGTCTTATTTCTGACAGGACCAAGCTACTGTCATTTTTGTTCATTGGAAGAGGCCAAAATGAGGAGTGAGGAGTTGAACAAGTGCTTTGAGAAGCTGGTGATGCTTCACAGAGGTGGTGGTGGTGGTGGGTGTGGGGAAGATGGAGGGTTTGGTGATCACAGAGTGGAAGGATATTCCGATGGAGCTCTTGCTAAGGATCCTTTCCCTTGTTGACGATCAGACGAAGATTGTCGCTTCTGGGGTTTGCAGTGGTTGGAGGGATGCCATCTGCTTGGGCCTTACTCACCTCTGTTTCTCTTGGTATGGCCTTACTCTGAGTCTCGCGGTGTCGGTCGGTCTTGCATTTGTTCCCCTTGTCCTTGATCATTGACTTGTGGTTTGCAATCATGTTGCTTTGATAACTAATGAAAATTGATACCTTTTGAGACCAGCTCCCAAACCAGGACTGGTCTCCTTGGGACCGATCATTGACTTCAACATGCTTGTGCTTTTATGCTGCTTATTCTGAAGTGATATGCTCTGGTTTCAGGTGCAAACACAACATGAATGAATTGGTTTTATCTCTTGCTCCGAAATTTACAAAATTGCAGACACTGGTATTGCGTCAAGATAAACTGCAGCTTGAAGACGATGCAGTCCAGACAATTGCAAGGTCATGTCATGATCTCCAGGATCTGGACCTCAGCAAAAGCTTCAAGCTTAGCAATCGTTCCTTGTATGCATTAGCTCATGGTTGCCCGAACCTCGTGAAACTCAACATAAGCGGGTGTACTTCATTCAGTGATGTTGCTCTGGTGTATCTGACTGC
>SOPF01028399.1:0-43913 GCA_012979155.1 Hypericum perforatum | reverse complement strand
TGCGACTCATTTCCTGCACTTCACACTTGCTCGGGCAGGCATTCTCTCGTTATGAGCGGCTGTCTGAACTTGACATCTGTGCACTGCACGTGCGCTGTACAAGCACATCGTGCTCCGAGCTTTATCCCTGGTTCCTCTCACTAACCTATTATCAACGAAGGCCCTGTAAATACATCAACGAACTGTTTGTCTGCAGACAAGCTATGTTGTTTCGAAGCATGTAAAAAAGGCTCCGGAGAATCGATCCGGAGGAGTTATGCTTTAATGCTAAGTTGTCTTTGTGGAACTATGATGGACATTCTCTGAATGCCAGTAAAATCGAACATTCGATCTCGTAAATTATCGTCCAGAATCATGAATAACTGCTTTTGTATATACGCTCGGTGCCAGTATTTATGCGTAAAGAATTCCCATCTATTCTATATCTAAAGTACGTTTAGTGATAATAGTGCTATGTCAATTTAGGAATACGTGTGTTGCTTGATTGTTCTTAGAAGCATCCTTTCTATTATCAGAAACACTCATGGAATAATATCTGTTGGGTAGAATGTTTTCGTCAGGATTCCACAATATCTCTCTTGGTGTAGGTTGAGGCAGTTTTCAGCGGTAAAGCATGCACAGAAATTTGAGAATCTACGCTTGGTTTGACTAAACGGCTTGCCCAGACAGCTCAAGAAACCTTTGCTGATTTTGAAGAAAAAGATGCAACTAAAACCGCTGTGTTGGATGGAACGGTCCATCCCCTGACTAGCTAGTGGAGGTAGGAGGATGATCAATCGTAAGCTGTGGTAGGTTTTGGTTTCGGGGCATTAGTCGATGGCTGGGTTGACGGACATGTGGAGGATGATGGAGAAGGAGGTGGCGAGGAGACAAAGACGAGGTAGTGGATGAGAGACAGAGAGAGAAAAAAGATGGTGTGGTAAATTAGTAAAGAGAATTTTTAGGAGGGGAGGGGGAGGAGGGGCAATTAGAGAGGAGGAGAGGGGAGTGTGGGGGAGAGGGAGGGGTTCTTTTGAATTTTTTTAAAAATTAATTTAAAAAATTATACATCACTACATCAACAACAATTAATTTAAAATTTTCATATGCATGCGCACTATATTGTAAGTATATGAACGTTCGTCAAATCAAATCATATAGCAATCATTTTGTAAGTAGTTGTTTGTAGGGGTGTAATCGGGGCGGTTTGGTGGTTTCGGTGTGGTTTTTCACACCGAAACCGACATTTTAATATGTCAATTTTATAAACCATCGGTTTTATGGTTTTTCAAGAAACCATGGTTTGGCGGTTTCATGGTTTTGCGGTTTCGCGGTTTGGTTTCGGTTTGAAACCGTTTATTAATTTTTGAAATGATATGGGCCAATTAGAAGTCCACTTCGGTAAGCCCAACATTAAAACAGGGGGTATTAGTGTATTTTCACAAAATATTAGTGTGTTATAAAAAAAACTCGGTTTTGCGGTTTCGCGGTTTCTTGGTTTGGTTTCGTGCTCACCCCGAACCACACCGCCGGAGTAATCGGGGCGGTTTCAAACCGCACCATTTAGCCATTAGAAAACGCGGTTTGGGAAAATGTCGGTTTGGCGGTTTCGGTGTGGGTCGGTTTGGCGGTTTCGGTCGGTTTCTGCTCTCCCCTAGTTGTTTGGATATCACAAAAGTAGGAGTTTTCTTTTTCTAAGTGGTTAGCAACCAGCTACGATCCCCTTACGTGTCAAGCTCCATTTGTCTCTACTTTGGACACCAAGTTTTGACTTCATCTGGGTGGTTGATCTCAGCGACTTGTCAGTCCCCTGGCGTACTAGTTCCTTGTGTTTGTTCCGTGCTTTAACTTCTTGGTATTGTTTGATCTCTTTGATCAGGTAAGATGATTCGATCACCTGAAATTGTCCCATACATATAACAAAAAAAATAATTGAAAACGTTATAATTGAGCGCGTATATCAACTCGTGACTAGTTATTAGTTAATATAATTTAAGGAAAATTGTTCGACTTAGGATTTAGCCGTGTCCGTTATTATGACAACCGATATAGTGAGTCAAGCATTTTTTGTGACCAACACAAAAATTCAATGCTCAAATCACTGCTTATGTCATGCAATTAGCTTTGTTCAACATACCGTACAGGTGACTTCATGAAAGCTTTTCCGGGGTTAATTTGAGTGCCTGCGATTCCAGTCACTGAAATTTGGATATCTTCTTGAAAATAATTTAAACCTCACTAAGACTTAGACCATACATACAAATTGTTATTAGACTTAGGAATCGGGATGATTTATAATGGGAAGAATCATATATACGAGTGAAGTCAAATTTATTGGAATACTCTTGGAAGCATACAGAATGTTGACTTGTTTATTTGTCAGTTCTCTCACGACAGATGCACAAACTCATCACTAAGCCAAACCCTCAACCGGCCCCAACAAAAATGAGGGACACGGGAGAAACAGTATATGTAACATTCAAGCAAACCAAGACAACACATGTTTTATTCAGCAGTATACGAAAACACTCAACTGGCACCAACAAAAACGAGCAACACATAGGGGACACAGTCATACAAACTCATCACTAACCAAACACAACGCAAGAACAACCGCCTAGCCATCAAAAACATCAACAACAACAGAAAAAAGAATTCAAAAGCATACCACAACCCTCAACGGGGAGCATGACGTGCCCAATAACTCGCCCTAACATGTCCTAGGTCCATCGGAGCTCGACAGTTGGGGATGTGATTGAGCTAGCGAGCCTGAGCTTGGATCTCCCACTCAGCTCTCATCTCATTTCGTTTCTGCTCATATTTGATCTGGTGATCATCCCGTTCCTTGATCTGGCCTGTGAAAAACTTCCCACATACCTTGCACTTGCTGTGCTCCTGCTCACATAGCTGCTTGTGAGAAGCGAGCTTGTCTGGCTTGGAGAAGAATCGGTCACAGAACGAGCATTGCTTGCTCTTAAAGGCTCAAGCAGTACCTCTTAAAATCCAGAAAGAGTTAACCCATATGTGCCCTACCGCCAATGACTAAACACAATTTTTTGCGAATCGGGTGTTGAAAAAATACATGTTATAGATATGGTATCCATGTGAATATACAATTTTTTTTGTTTCGTGACCAAAACATAGATTAATTATATGTATATCGATATATGAGAAAAAAAAATGTATACCGATTAGTTTGGATATCTGAAAATTTATGTTTTATAAAATTCATAGCAATTACAATACAAATGACACAAATAGCACAATGGTGAAACGCCCTCCTATTCAAATATCCCATTTCTGATTCATAGGATAGTAAACGAGTTATCATATTTGAGACAGTCGGAAATTTTTTTACTGGGATCCCGACATAGATGTGACATCGACATCGGGACTTGGATAGTATTTGTGCAACAATAATGCATCAGAAAGGATGATCTTTGCTATCCTTTTTTGCAGACAATCATCATGCTCAAAAAACTAGTTGCACAATCAACAAGCTTAGGAATTGCAGACCCAACAAGCTACCATATTCAGAGGAAAAATTCACAGGATTCGCACCACCGTTCTAACCAACAAGCTAAATAATCTCAACGTTTATATTTCTAACATTATTTTATCGTAATCTTGTAGTTTAAGAAGAACAAACAGATAGAATATAATTTGTCTGGAAATCACATCAAAAACACTAATCATAACTCAACAGTGTAATACTTCACATATTTGAAATATTGTATTTTCCTTGTTCCAACAAAAAAATAATTAATATGAATTTTTTTATTTTAAATTTGTTTTGTTTTAAGTAATTAGGTTAGTTTAAGAAGAATAAAAAATATTAAAACTTTTTAATTTTGGCTAATGGAATACTAGGGAAAGGTTGGAATGAAGATTTGAAAAAATGTTGTTTACACATATTTTAATTTAAAATCTAATTGACAAAATGTAGAAAATTAAAATCTAAATATTGCTTAAACATACTATAATTCAAAACTGAAAAAAGTAAATAGATAGAGACACGATAGAAAAGAGATATTGAGTAATGAGTACTTGAGTCAAAATAAAAATCTAATTTTCTAGGTCGTCTCAAAAAGAGGTGGATAACTATTTATTATAAATTTAATTTAAATTTGTTGTAAAAGATAGTACACGAACTTGTTTGAAATCAGATTTAATATTGTTTGACTCTAATTTTAAAAATTAAACATATTTTTCGTTGTAGTAAAATATGATTTTAGCGACAATGCAGTTGTAATTATGAAAAATAACAACTTTAAGAATTTTTAAATTAGCTTAAATTGTAATAAAAAAATAAAACTAACAGGGGAGGAGCATACCTTATCGAAGATCAATGAGGACAGCACAGAGTAGACGGAAGCAATTGAAAGTGGGAGGATCTTAGAGCAAGGAAGAGGATTAGGGTTGTAGATCTAAATAAAACGAAATAATTGAAAAAATGTAAAAGATCTAAATAAAGAATACATATGTTATTCTCTTCTCTTTATCAAGATCGGAGGCAACTAAGAGCGGGAAGAGTAAATGAGATTGGCGTCCATATTTATACGGGATAGGGTTTCCGATGTTCAAAATTATGGATCAATAAATGAACTTGGGTCTTATTAAATCAGATTTAATATATGATTGACTCGATTGTCAAAAAAACATATTTTTCATTGCAGTACATGGACTTGAATAACAAATTTGGTTAGTGAGTCTTATGAAATTAGATTTAATACTGATTGATCAGAATTTCAAAAATCAAACATATTTTTTGTTGCAATAAAACACAATTTAGTATGAATTAAATTTAAAACTATTTTAAAAGACAATACATAAATTTGAATAACAAGTTTGATTAGTGGTTCTTATGAAATCAGATTTAGTATTGTTTGACTCTAATTTCAAAAATCAAACATATTTTTCGTTGTAGTAAAATATGATTTTAGCGACAATGCAGTTGTAATTATGAAAAATAACAACTTTAAGAATTTTTAAAAAGGAAACAAATAAAAATTTAACACAAAAATAAAAAATGGTAGAATAATTTAATGTTAAGTGGCATACAATTTTAAATTAGCTTAAATTGTAATATTTTTTTTGGTGAAAGCTTAAATTGTAATATGTGACAAGATGTTTTGTATATAACTTTAACACATGGATCATTCTATATTTAATAAAATATTATTTTTCTTATCATATATTTGAAGTATTATATTATTCCACGGTCCACGGAATGCCGCACACAACGACCCAAGCCACTGAGTTATGTTTGGGTCGTTTGATTGTTTTGATTGGCGGTTGTTTTTTTATCATTTCTGTTTTATTGTTTTTCTGTTAGCGATGATACGGCTCGTGACGGTTGGTGTTCGGCTGCGATCCAAGCATGGTGGTTTGGACTAGTACTTGGAAATTTTGAATTATGCAAGGTCTTTTTGCGAATTCTTGAATTTGGATATTGTAGTTTGTTCCTTTTAGTTTTTTTTTTTTGCAAATTCTTGAATTTGGATATTGTAGTTTGTTCCTGTTAGTTTTCTGATTTGGATATATTACGATTTGGTCACAAATAATTCTCGGAAATTGCAATTTCGTTCTTGCGATTTTCTGATAATTCTAAGTAGTAACCGCACCTTCGTTAAATTGGTAGTAAAATTGTGTCATTTCTTCAAGTGTTAACACTGGGGAAACTTTGAAGCGTTAATGATTGCGAGGTTAGATCATGGGGTCCAAGATTATTTAGGTTTAGGTTTAGGTTTCGTGTTTTTGGTGGTTTAATGTGTTAAGAGTTAGCCTCGTATTGATCGGAAAGAGTCGGTTCGACCGGCATTTATGAAAAATGGCCTACAATTTATACTTGGTTGACCTAAAATTTGAAATCAAAAACCCTGAAAACCAAAATATCCCAAAAATCCATAGAGAAAAAAGATTTACGGAAACATTATCTAATTTTTTTACGAAAACATCAAATACATCTTGAATTTATCCAAGTGCTACTTACCTTATCAACAAAAAAAAACAAAATTACTTCTAGTATCTTCGTCTTTCTTGTCAAATTCAAAATCACTAAATTTATATTCAGTCTATTTTCATTCCTCACTCTTTTCCTGCTAAAAAATAAATATAAATAAATAAATAAATAAATTTCATTTCATTTTCTTTAATTGTTCTAACTTACTTCCCATTGTTAGTTGTAGATAACGAGAAAAAAACAACAATCAGTGGAGTATGAATACTTACTAAAGATGTTATTATAATATCATCAGATTTTAATTTTGAAAAAGTATTATACTTTTGTTTTTTTCAAAATTTTCAAAATATTCTATCCATCTCCTACTACAAATTTGGTCGGGGACAGTAACCGAGAGAATTTTGATCGACAGACAAACAAAAGCGTATCTTCTTTGTGGTATACTCCTTGGCCTCGTGCGTATCTCCGTGGTTTCAATCCTATTATTCCAAATTTCTATGTTGATATAAATTTCAACAATTGCAAACGAATTCATCACATTTGTAATTACCGATAGCATAATATTCCAATTCAATGGTTTCCGTTAGGACTTGTCTTCCAGATCCATTGCAAGGCTAACAAGCAATACTGGGCATTTGTAAAGGGTAAAGGCTGTTTCACAATAACGCAGGTCAAGGACAAATAGATTTCCCGAATAAAGACTAAAAGGAGTTTCATAAAACAGCGGCAATCAACTATTACCTTTTTACATGTCTATCTAAATTTATACAAGTCCAACCGAAAACCAATAATGGTTCTTGCTAGGAAATACTTAGGACTCCATGAACTGACACGTCGGCGGGCTTGTCTTCGTCTTCTCCGGACCTGCAAAATAATAGACCGTGAAATAGTTGGAACTCTGATTGAGACAGAAGATAGCTACGCGAGTTAAAGTTGAGGTGGTGCATTGCAATTTCATCCACTTGTGTCTCTCATTGCATCTAGTCAATTCAAGATTAAGAGAATGCAAATGGAAGGAAAGTATAATAGAAGTTCGACTCTAGCTCCATCATTCTCCATCTCCCATTTTACCCAAAGGCACCAGATCGAAGGGATACATACCGCTACCTCCACGAATCTCGACTTCTCGCCATTCTTGTACAAGAGCACAACAACAGCACATCAAGTGTGAGAGGAAGTCGTCAATAATACCGCCCTGCAATAAAAGCAATCAGAGATGTTTCAGAGCAAACCTACTCGGAAATAGTCAAATTATTTGCACTTTCTCTTTAACTGTAAAAAGAGTATTACCGAGATGTTCAAAGTCTTTCGTAGTTTCCTTCTCGTGCAGCAAGTATAGCAGCAGCAAGATAGTATCAATGAATACGCCATCAATTCGTTGCAAGCTTCTGCTGAGGCTGAAGATCACAAAGAGTATAATTCTTAGGAAAAGTTCCAAGGCAATTCTGCAGACAGTCCTAAGGATGTAAAGACATAGCAACAGCAACAAAAAGTACGGCCGTCCAATAGATTGGAGCATCATGTCAGTTGCATCTAGCCAGTTCACAGAACTAATTTATGCACTAGTTACATAACAAGCTAACATTACGTAGTAATTTCCTTTAGCAATGGGGTAACCAAAAGGTATCAACAAGTTTTACGTCAAACAATTAAAATGAAAAAGGTATTGAACAGGTTGGAATGTTCACTTCGCAGAAATGTCAAAGAGATAACAGTTAATCGCTGAAAAAGTTAGCCAACTGATAATCGCTAACAAAGTTAGCCAACTGATAATCGTCTAAAACCAGATATATCAAGAACAACCTAGCCACATTGAGAAAGGGGACAGTGAGGGAATTGAGAACTCCCATGACACTAAGTAGAATCACCATACTTGGGTACGAAACTGAAACGGCCAAGGAACCCACTTGGGCACACAAATATCTTAAACTTAATTTTCCTACTTCGGCATATCGCAGGCCCACGAACCACTGGTTTATAAACTTCGGCCTTTAATCATATTATTTTCCATTTGGAGCAACTATGATCAGCGAAACAAACAGGTGACTCGTGAAAATGAATGCAGAAGGTAAAATTTTAGAGCCATACACATGTGTCTGTTGGATGCCACAGTAGCAATCTTCGCAAATGTTCCACAGGGATAAAAAAATGTCTTTATGCCTGCAATTGGAATCAGTTAATAAGAGCAAGAAACAAATGCCGATAGAGTAATTTATCAACTATTCGTTACTGGTAATTGTAGATCATTTACGCCACATTACCACTCTTTTTCGGTTCAAGATTTCTCAAGATACTTTGGCAACATGAAGGAATCACTAACCATAACAGTGATTCTAGCATACATGAACCACAAGTGTCGAACAAGGGAAGAGACAACTCGGATATGCAAAAAGAATAACGGAAACTATACGATGCTGCTCGTAAATATCTTGCTAAGGGAAACCTATGAACAACGAATGAATACCAATTGATGAGTTGGAAAAATACATACATAAAGAAGGCTCAGAACAGCAACCAAGTAAGTCGGCTTGCCATTCTTCGTGATGTTGGGAACTTTTTCTAGACAGCAGTTCATGCCCTGATGAAGTGGACGATATTTGTCTGCAATAACATATTTGTGGATCAAGTTAATATATTTCTGGAAATTGGAAATGAAGCCGTGAATGATATTAAAACTATAAACTGCATTACAACATAATAGCAAGGATCTTTATTTTTTCAACCCATCCCATCTAAGTTACGAAGTCATGAAGCCATAAAAATACTAGACCACCAAGCCAGAAAGCTACACCACGGGTTCAGGAAGGAAAGCATAAAGGTCAATGACGACTGAAAAGGTAACAGCACTAATTTGAGCTAAACGAAAAGCCTAACCTTGTAGTTGTGTGAGATTCAGTTTTTTTATGGTGGGAAACCTGAAATGAATTAGTTTTCTCGCTCTGATCAGAATTCTTGGGGTCAAGCTTCTTAGATCCTTTTACTGATGAATTCTTCTCTGGAACCGAATTTGCAGCTACTGTTTCTGTAACATCGATCAGATGCTGAATAACTTCGCACTGGCTCACATCCAAATGAGCTTGTGACCGTTGTAGTTCAAGTTGAAGCTTTGCGTTTTCCTGCTGTAGAGCTTCATTGAAAGCTAGCGATGGGTAAGACGACGAAAGAGTTTTCTTCAAGACAGAAGCCTGGTCTTTGCAAGGATCTGGTTTCATAATAAAATCCTGAACCCTCTTGTCCTCCTCATCCAATGTGTACTCGCATTGATCCCTCTCAATGTACTCGAGCCGCTCCTGACAGCAGTGAAGTGAATTAAATAAACTTAGCTGAGTTCAAATGTCAGAAACAAAAGTAGCACAAGAATCAGGCAGTCAATGCACTAGAGACAGAGAATCAGTACCCTCACACGAGCATTGTCCACGAGGGTGATGAGGGGAACGAGCTTCAAGTACTGGTCGATCTCATTTTGCGCTCTGCGGAACTGGTACACGATGTTCCACCCCATGGCAAGCAAGTACAGATAACTCCTATCCTGACAACTATTCACAAGTATATAAGACCTCCTCAAAGCATCCTCTAGCTGCTCCAGCGGCTCCCGAGTCTCTGGATACTTCTTGAGCTCTGTGATCCTAAGCTGCTCCAACAAGTTCCCTATTAACTTCAGATGCTGAGCAAACTGCCTGCAGTTCTTCTTGTGCATTCTAGCAGTGCTCGCCGCTTTCACAATCATTCCAATCAAGCGCACAGCATCGATCCCCGTGAGTTGCGCCACATTGGCGATCTCCCCAAAATGGTCCCACGATGCCATCTCGCAATCCCAACCCAAACTCAAATATACTTGATCCCAGCTATCACGGATCATAAAAAAACCAGAATCAACAAAAAATTAAATGTGATCGACCATAACCAAGCAATTCCATCAAAATTAACGCGATGTAGTACTAATTTGCGAAAATTCAGCTAAGCCTGGTTAGCTAAGAGTACAAAATCTAAACGAAGCTAAAAAAAGGTTTAGATTCACCTGTTTAAACACCAGCCAGTGCAAAGGGTGACTAATTAATTACAAAAACACCCTTCACCGCCACCTGCATTTGGACTGGTCATCATCCCAAGCAGAAGCCAAGCGATCGGGGCCAAAACTGCGCCGTATTGCGGCGGATCAGAAGAATAATGCGGCTTCTGGATGGGATCTGTTTGGTGACACGACCTATCACCGACGGAAGATTTTTTTGGTACCGGGGAGTGACGTTAACCAACCAACTTCCTTCCCAACTGCCATTGAAAAGAAAAAAAATCAAAGCAGGTCAGAAAAGAAAAAGAAAATTAAGGGAATAAAATAAAGACAAAGAAAATACATAAAAAGGTCGGTATCGACCTGTACGGTTCTTGACTAAACTTTCCAAAAGCGCAAAAATGAAACGGAAACGACTCAACGAGAGGGACACAAAATAGAGAAAACGAATTACAAATTTCCTATAAAAATTAATAAATCAAGAAACTCAAATAAAAAAAAATGATCAAATATAATAGCCTCAACGAGCTCAGCTAACTGGAAACTTTATATACAATTTTCTATTGCTTAAAAATAGCAATTGTACGGATGAGAAGAAGAAGAAGAATTACCTCGTTCATGCAAGAGAATTAGTATTGGAGCTAAGGCCTTGTTTGGTAGTGGTGCTTTTGTCTCAGTACGTAAGAATAGAGGGAATTAGTAAACGGTTTAAAAAGGAAATAAGCCGTCGAATTCTGGGAAATTAGCTTCCACCGGGAATCGCCGCTGCTGCTCGCCGATCTCGCCCCTCCTGCATCAGGATACCGGTACGGTGTAGTTTTAGGGGGAGCCAGGTGTGTTTTACCTTTTTACCCCCGAGTAATGGCAATGTTGATCGCCGGGGTGAACGAGAAGGAATTGGACACGAGGCTGAGCTTGGACATATGGTAGTGGAGAACGGGGGAGTGTTGTTGGGTGTGAGGTTGGAGAATTCCCTACAATGCCCTCGTTGAAGTTCGGATATTACGGGAGTCATGGCTATGGTTAATTAATTAGGTCCACCAGCTGGCACGCTTTCGTTTTCTACATTTTGGACATTTCGTACGTTTTTTATATTAGTAAATCTCCATTACTCCGAATATGATTATATTATATCATATTAAGAGTCTAGCAATTAAAACTTTTGGAAAGATATCAAACGTAAAAAACAATACTCGAATATTTAAACAATACCGTATCAAGAGTCGAACGGTTAAATTGTTTTGGGAAATTATACAAAAAGTTATATGACACGAAACTCCGACAACTTTCTTATATATTCAACTCTAAGATCAAGATGTAATATTAGTTACAAAGTTATAATATCTTGGACACTGCGTAGACTTTATTTTACTGTAATCCAAATATCAGTCAACATTTCATTACCAATACAATAATTCGGGAAATTCTAAGTGGACAGATGCATGTTTGCCTTCTAATCGGTTATTGTGTACCCAACAAAGTAAACTGAATTAAAACAAGTGGAAACTCACGTCCTTGGAACAACAAATAAGTTAATTTAATAGTTCACCTTATAATTTACGATATATCTTACCCGAATCTTATGCTGCATGTTACCCTAGTCAAATCGACATTAATGGGTAAGCATTAACGAGACCATACTGGTGAGGAGTATTTATATTGAGATCATAATGCAATTTTTTCACGAAAAATGAAGATTTATGCACAAACAGTGTTAGTCGAAGTACAATTCCATGAGAAAAAAATTGGCAAGTAGACAAAAAAGTGTTGAAATTCTTAGTTGATCGTGATTATATCTCTAATAAGAAAAAATAAATCCCAAGCTAATATAAATGTATTGATAAGTTAATAGTTTAGTTTTTAGATGATGTACTCTTGCTTTATTTTATTGTAATTTTTAATTAACCATTTAATATGTTTTTTATTTAATATAAATTTATATTTTGCAAAAATAATTATTTTGTTAGTTCAAAATCAATCTTTTAAAATTTAAATTTGTTCAAATTATATTTGAATATAATATAATTAATTATAATAGAAAATATAACAAAAACACAATACTATAGGAGAGGCACTTTTGTGGAAGAAAAAAATAAATAGTGACACGTGAACTTCTATAACGGCATATCTTTAATTGTCGTATTTGACAATCCTTGTATAAGATGACAGTCCTTCCTAGCTTAATATCTAAGAGTCAATGTGTAATTTTTGCCACTAAGAAAAACAGATTAATTTGTTTAAAAAAATACAAAGTTCAATATTGTTTAAATTTTTTAGAATTAGAATGATCCATCGAAATTGTCCAGACAAACATGGGACGTGAGAACAGAGATCAGAAAAAAAAAAAAAGAGATGCGAAGAGCATGTTCAGACATTTGCCAACAAGGCAACAACAACTAATTTTCCTCTCAACTGGAAACTGACAATGTGGGCCCCGGATTCGTTCGTGCTGGATAATGACAAGTCGCACATGACGCGAACTTCCGACGTCTCCCAAACCGTGTCACTTCGTTAGTCAAGGTCCGTCTCCAAACCGGGCCCGTGGCCCTTTTTGTTTTCACCCTCCTCATTATACCAACTACAAAAAATAATTACTAGGCTAATCAGGTTTTTGTTTTTATTATCAACGATGGAATATTTTTTATTTAACAAGAAAAAAATATTTTGGGCCCAGGATATATTATTGACTATTTTCCCGTCGTTCATAATAATATTTTCTCAGGGATGCGTGGTTAGGGTTACCACTTACCAGTTCTATTAAGCTGTCTTTGTGTTGATTACAAATTTAAGAATGGAACATCAACACTAAATATAAAAAAATTGATTTAGATATTTGGACACTAATATGTCAACTAATACATTTTTGAGTCAGATGAAATCTTTTGAGTATTCGCCATTTTTTTCTTAATAACTAAGAGTCTAAGACTTTTACTTAGTGTATGACAATATTGGTGGGTTATTGCGACAATTGATTAGTTGCCACCAGATTTCCGCTGTGTTCATTAAATACAACACTGCGCTGTGCGTTAGGCGCGGTAATGCTATCCCCGTGGGTCGGCATTCGGCTCTATCCTAACATATAATATAGTTTGATATCAAAGTGGGTATATTTGGAAGCTAATATAACAGCCACAACTATTGTCTCCCTTATGCTGTATCTACGCGAGTTTTCAGTTGGCTCATTCGTCAAATAATGTTAGTTATTCGATTAAATTAGGGAATATAATTTGTTCGTCGTCGGACAAAGGAATATTGTCAGTTCGTAGAGCATGAATGTGACAAACATCTGGCTTGTGGCACTAATTGAAAAGAAAACAATTGCAACTTTGTACGGAGAAATTTCAATTATTTATTCAAAAGTTACTCTGTTTTTTTACGTCTGGTTAGCAAGAAGATATCATGATAGCCCCGTGCAGGTGAAATAGCTTAGTAACCCGAATAAAGAAAAGGTAAGGGGGTGGGGAAAACTACTTGGGATGAAATGTTCCACCAAGGCACCAACCATTGACAACGTTGGCCGGACCAACTTCGTTTTGGAAAATTACTTCGTGTATAGTTATTTTTTTAAGATCCAATTTAAATAACAAATCGATATCTGAATATAACTGAATCTTAAATAGAGTATCTCAGCGGCAGAAGTAAGAACTTCATTTTGCTATAATAACTCGTACGATACTTCACGATAAATTCACTTCCTACGCAAGCTATTTTAATTTGATAATAACCCAAGTTAATAATTCTATGTAGCTTTCCAGCGTCGACCTATTATATTAGCGGCTGCGATAATGAGCCCATGACAACGAAACGGGACCAGCACCAAAAAGAAGAAAGAGTGTTTTGCTCGCAATAAGTGGAGAGTGAAACGACTAGCTAATTTTCCCGATGTTACCACTTCGTACGCCCATAACTCGTCATTTTAAATGGCAACCAACCATCGATCCTTTCTATAATAAGATAATTCGGATATAAATTTTGCAACCAAAACTACTACACGCAGTTAATAAGGTGGACATTTAAATAAAATCAACCGTACCCAATATTCAGATGTGTAATTTGATTGGAACATGGTGATAAAATCATTATGATTCCGACATAATGATTATTAGTCTATGTTTTCTCAAGTAAAATGTCGGCGCAATCAGCGTTCGTCAGTTTTAACCACGAGTGTCCAAATTACTTGAATTATTGATCTCATGCAACGTCAATGGGTAGGAGCCAAAAGACTGATCGTTACTATTTTTTTTAGAATGTCGTTGAATGTCAAAAACAGAAAGAAAAAAAAAACAAAAATTACGGCCTTTGTTATGAAAAATGGTTAATTACTTAGAAAAAGTAGAATAGTTAATTATGTTGTCGCTATGGAAATGCTTGCAGATAACATAACGTACTTTGACATTTTTTGTGGGGCAGAATAACGTACGTGCATTCGTTTACACTGAAGGGTTAAACGAAAATAACCAGCCACCTAGACTGTCGAAAGAGATCATTTAATTGAATATGTTTTGTACTTCCTCAAATAAAATATATACCCAATTCAATTTACTTACTCTTTTGATTACAGGAAAATTAAAATTTGAGGCATATGATTACATTTAATGTTTCATTTGTTGGGGAGAATCAAAGAAATGAAGGAATTTGAACGGAAGAAATAACAAACTTATAAAAAGAGTTAAACAAATATGCACCATTTAACTTACCACATTACTAATTACAAGTGTGACTACGAATAATAATAAAGATAAATCATTTTTACTTAGGAAAAACATCTCAGATTGACGGATTAGTAAATAGGATTTGACCACTAATTACTTTTTTTCATAGCATGTAGTCCCCAAAACCCATGTTTGTTATGAAGAATTGTTTTAGGGCAACTACAACCTGTTAAATTTTTTGAAAAATATTAAGAAATGATAAGCATGTAACACTATTAAGTTGTGTTGAAATCAATACCTTATTTGATTGTTGATACTAAATAATTTATTTAAAAAATAGATGGGACGTAGGGACATCGACATGTAAAATATAGGAAAGATCCTACTCATATCTCTCTCGACAGAGTTACCGATATCATACCTTGGACCATATAAAAAATTTCATCGTCGGAACTATACTTTTTATGGGTATGCCGTCTCTAAATGGGACACAATTGATTGTTGTCCAAAAAAGAAGATATAGTATTCAAGCCCAATTAAACACGGTCCAGATAGAGTTATTGACTTATTTCTTGGTCTGGGCCCTAGTTCCAGCAACTCCCTTCTCAGTGCAGCCCAAAAGAACGAAGAACAGCGAAACCCCTCGATCACTTTACCGAAATACCCTCACACATTTAAACGCAACAAGCGGCAGTCACGCGTAATTAAACCCGGCGCTGGGGCCTTAAACCGTCCCATTGAAAACCCCTGATGAGGGACCCACCTACCCCCTCCCTCTCCCACCAAATAATTTTAGTTTCCCTCCCTCTCCTCAAAACTTTTCAAAGCCGCGAAATAAAAAATATTGGAAAAAAAAAACTCGCGGAAAACGCAATTTCCGGCGTGTAAATGTCAAAACAGTCCACGCCCACCACCCACTCAGCCACTATTATACGGCCACGTGGCACAAAAATACCAGGGGCATCTCCTCGTGGACCCCTACGCGGGGTTTCGGAACTGAAAAACCAAAAAATCGAAACTTGGAAAAAAAAAATCTTATCCTCGCATTGGAAAAGTTTTGGCGGGCAAATCAGAAACAATTTAGAGTTTCAAATAAATTTCACTAAACCCTAGCTGACCGGCCCCAAAATCTACCGAAGTCCCTCTCTCTTCTCTCTCTCTCCCTCTCGCTCTACCGTTTCTCTCTCCAATAAACTGCTTCGCCGTTTCCAGGTGAGTACGCTTTCTGTGTACGGTTAGCCTCTAAATTACCTAATTTCTTTATGTTTTTTATTTAATTATATTGTTCTGATGCTAGGAGAAGCAGAATGCTAATTTGAGGAATTGGATGGGTAATTAGTTTGGCGGTTAGGTTTCAAAATTCTAATGGGGAAAGTGTCTCCCAAGGATGGGTTTAACAAATCCTCGAAGCAAAAGAGGCGGATTCGGAGCTCGGCAAGCAAGTACTTGAAGCCGGGCGCTCTGGCTCAGCTCCGGTACAACAAGACATCCGCCTCCTCCAGCAAATCGTGCACCGATCTTGGCAAGAAGCGAGTGGCAGTATATGAGAGAAAGAAGGCAGAGGATCGTGATTTGTCGATCGAGGTTGATCCAGTTGTTAATAGGACCCCTTTGGTGATGTCGCCGGTTGGTCTGCTGAAGCAGAGTTGCTTGGTGAGGACACCAAAAACGCCGAGAGATCAGATTGGGAGTCCTGAGTCCAGGCTCGAGTCTCTTCCCCTTGAGTTGCTGGTATGAGGATATACATTTTCCTTTATATTTTTTTTTCCTGGTTTGTAGTTGACCCTGGCCTTTTATATGGTGATTGATGTTGCCTGTTAGTGTTGTCTTACCTAACGTGTCAATATACATGGGTCACATGTTTAGCTCTGCTGATAGTAGCAGTAATTGATTGAATTGTCATTATTTACATCGGATTGTTCTATCGAGTGGGCTATATTGTTGACATGCTTATTGTGATGATTTTTGATATGTTTAGTTATACTAAAGAACCAAGTTTGTATGCTGGAAATCATATTTTCTTTCTAAAGAAGCACATCTATTATGATGATTTACTTCAGAAATTCTGGTTGCTTGTGCAGTCAGGGTTCATGAATCTGCTCGCTAACAGTGTGTGGATTTTGGTCAATTTAATTTGCATCAACTAGATTAAGATAGGTCTTGACTGGCTGATTAGTATTGTACCATTAAATCTCTAGAATGAATCCCGTGGAAGATGAATCCGTGTTCTTTTTTGGTTTCTCTATGGTGCTTTTGACTGATGCCTACATTTGTTTCATGCCTTTCTGATTTCTATGAAATGGTCTGATATGCTCATTGTTTATTTGAAGGTAAAAATACTCTGCCACCTTCACCATGATCAGTTAAGAGTTGTTTTTCATGTTAGTGAGAGGGTCAGACATGCTGTAAGTGTCTTTGCTTATTTCTGTTATTTCAGTTGGCGCATTTCTGGAAATTCCTTTTGTTTAGTTGAATGCTTGACTTTAATTATCTTTTGCCAGGCAAAGGTTGCAAGGCAGTTTTACTTTAATTACACAACACCTGATCGATCTAGACAGGAACTGTTGAGTATAATGACACCAAGGCCAACAGAACACTGGCCATTTGTTAGGTCAGTTTTGCAACCTTAAAGGATTCAACTACTTTCTCCTCGAAGATCTTCTTTCTGTCTTAGATTGGTAGCATTTTTCGCAAGCAAATTGCTGCAATATTTATTTCTTAAATGCTTAACGTGCTTGCTTGTTGCTTTACAGCAAAGGGGACGGGAAGTGCAATTTCAAGAGCACCCCAAATACCCCAAAGGCACCAAGGCACGGTCCTCGCCCACCTTCTCGCCTTAAATTCTCGGAGGCGAAGCAAATTGCTGCCGTTCTGTTCCCAGATTCCGCTTTTCCAAAGAGGTGCATGGTACCCTCTGCTTTGCCAAAGCCCCTCTGCAAATCGTTGGCGTCCAATAGAGTTCTGTTCTGTGAGGATGAGCTGTGCCAGGCTGTTGCTCAGAACAAGCTTCTTTGAAAGCACAGATTATCTCGGATTGGCTTGTGTTCATTCTGTGTATAGTTTATTTCCGTAGGCTGTATGAATAGCAAAGGATAGTTTGCAATTTTGTAGCATTGCTTGTTGCAGTGTTAGGTACTAGTACTACATGGAGGTTCGGGTTTGCAGCAGGATCTAGATAATATGGCAGTGATTAGTTGATGTGGAATAATATCAGACTTAATTATGTATATTCCTATAAATATATGTGGCTGAGAGATTGGTTGTTGTCTTTACAAGAAATCTGATCAAATGTTCACTCAATTCACATGTTAGGCATAGCTTGTGTATTTGGTGGCTCTTTATTCAGAGTTATGTATGCGTATTTGTAACTTTATATTTTGATCGATGCTTCTTGGACGTTTTTGGCTTTGGTCGATGCTTCCTTATACCTGTTTTGCCAAGTATTTCGGAAAATATTAAGTTGCAGTTGCTCATCTAATGAAGCATATACCTGAAGATAATTATGACACGCAAAGCTCGCACAACTCATAATATGGTTGGGTTATGATGTTTAGTTAAAAGTTCAAAATGTCACCTCAACAATTATGAGACGCACGTGACAAACCGTATTGACATAGTAAGCTAAGTTAGAAGACGGTAAGATAGCAAGTGCTTGTGTCATTAAAATGTTAAAACTTCAAATATGAAAAATTAATTTAATGCGTCATATAAATCAAATGACACCCACGTGATACTAAAGTGAAGTTCTCCGTATTCTAAAACATTATCATTTTTTCCAGTGAATCTTGCTATTTTTGGCAGAAATCTGAATGTAGACAAAGTTCCTGATATCGCATTATGTGACAATTGTTCCTAATCGTACAGAATATCCAAGTCCATCACGGGGTCGTTGGGCCACACATAAGTGGGCTTTGATGCCGTCAGCCTTACGATAGGACCCACCTCCATAATGGATGACTACCAATCGTACCAAGCGATATCCAACTGGCCCATGGCCCCATGTTGCGTGAACGCTAGGCCACCAGTTGCCGAACGAGACCGCTCCAATCCCAGCCAAGACACACAAATCTCCTACACGTCACCCTTTTTCGTCGAATTCCCTATTCTGCCCTTCCCATTCTCAATGGATGCTCGTCTCCCACAAGGGCAACCAACGTAAAAATCCACGCTTCTCCTCCTATAAATAATCCCCTTTTCCCTATAGTCATATTTCCTCGTCCAGATCTATAGATCTCAGGCTTCCCATAGCTCGTGAAAGATCTGTACCTTTTCTCCCGACCCTTCGCCCCCAAACCCTAGGGTTGTAATAAACTTTACACATTTCGGTTATACTCGAGAATCGCGCGCTTTTGAACACTGGAACCCTAAATTTCCCTCCCCCAATCGGTTGGTTGATTTGGGGAGCTAGGGTTTCAATTTTTGGGTTGATCGGATTGGGATTATTTTCCGAGAGATTGATAGAGAGAGTTAAGAGGGGGGAAAAATGTCTCGGTGCTTCCCGTATCCACCTCCGGGGTATACGAGGAACGGTATCCGCGATGAGGCACTGATTCAATCCATTAAGGTTTGCTTCTGTGGGGCCTGCTCTTTGATTTTGCCTCTATAATGGATTTGGTTCATGATCCTCTGTGTTTTGGTTGCGCTCTTTCTCTTTTTGGCTTCTCGATCCGGTTCGGTTGGGGGAACCGAGAAGATAGGAGAGCGTCAAAAGCAGAACGAGTATGAAAAAAGGTGTCGGGAGGAAGTAGTTCTTTTGTATAAGAACAAATTAACCAGAATTTCTGGGTCTATGAGTTTGATCAGACTTTGTAACCGATTTTTTCGGGATGGTAGTGTTGTTAATTTGCTCTAAACGAACAAGGGGAGGATTTTAAACAAAGATTAAAGGATGTTGCTATCCTACAGATTCGTTTGGTTGGCATTTGTGTCTTCTCTATGAACTGTTTGGTGGGAATTGAAAAGTGTGTTAAAGTAACCATCTTTGGTAATGGGATGGTAGATTCACTTGCCTGAACAAAAGTGCTGCACTATTTTGTTTGTAAGGTGTGCTTAGGAGCTTGTCTGATGCTGGTGTGATTTTGGACCGATACTTGTTAAGTTCTGACATGGGATATGTTTCATAGCTGAGGGAGAGGAATGCTGATGTACTTTTTTTTCAAGTTCATTAACATTAAACACATCAATTGCTGGTTTCCAGTAAAGAAAAAAAAAACCATCAATCGTGGGTTCACCATTAAGTGCTGGAAGGAAATGCTGTCTGTGATGACTTGTTAGAGTGTCATGTATTAAGTCCTTGTGCAGTAATTGCATGGAGGTTAATCTTCTATTGTGATAAAAGTTGACCTATATGTAGAGAAGCCAAAATGTTGGTGTGGTCTATTTATGGTTCCTTCAAGTATGTGTAATATCAAGACATGGTAAATTAACACTCAGTTGGATAGGCAACCTTTTGCTTGCTATCTTCAAAATGTTGAACCTATTCAACTTTACCATAGAAAGGAAAATTAATATTTTGATAATGATTGGATGTAACAGGAACTTGTTTAAATAGGTTCAGCTGTCATCACTATTTATCACCAGTGAAAGAGATGTAGGCTTATTTGTTAACCTGGTTGAACCAAATAATTGCCTCAGGATCCTCTTCTACTTTATTAGTTGGTGTTTGGTAGTTATCTATGGTTCTGTACAGCTGTTCTTTGTAATGGCCTGAATTTGTTTTATTACCATGGTAACATGAAGCTCCAAAGAGAAGCTGAAAAGAAGGAGAGGAGAAATGAGAAGAAGAAGGAGAAGAAAGAAAAGGAGAAAGCTAAGGAAAACAGAGATGATGATAGTAAGAAGCCCCGTCATAAGAAAAGGCACCGAGAAGAGAAGTGTCTAGCGGATGAGAAGGACCTTGACTCTGAAAAGAAGAAAAGAATTGACGCAGAACTGTTGGAGAAGAGTAGCATTACTGAAGAACATGCAAATCCGGCTGGTTCGCAGAATTCTTCTGACAGCACTCTAAACTGCAAAAAGAGACAAAACCAGTGCTGGTCCTTTGATGATAAGCATAACTCTGGTGAGTATGTTTGTGTTTCTTTCTTTTGCAGGGGGAGGCTGTTTACTTCATGGGTTTCTTTGCTTCTTGTGGCAACTGATACCTTTGTTCGAATTGTTATTACTAATGTGAAGGAAGCATTATTCGAATCCGGTTGCCCATGCAAAGGCACAAGGATTCAGAAGTGCTACCCATTAAGGGACAGCCTCCCTCTGCCTTGGGAAAGTCTGATAATTCTTCTATTGAATGGATCAACGAGCTTCCCTCTGAACCATGTAAAGATAGGGAACAACCCAATACTGCACTAGGAAGGTCCAACTGTTCTCTCGATGAACAGATACAGGAACCTGTTTCTGTAACAGGCAGACACGAGCATCTCTGCTCTACTTCAGGAAGCACAGGGCAGGATCACCCTTTAATTGCGGGCAAAGATCAGAAGGCATTTCTCTGCCATGGAGCCGCTGAAAAATCCATTCAGACCAAAGCGACCCCCCGTCATGGCTTATGTAGAAGGTGCCCTTCTTCCTTTGCACTACAGCTCAAGGATCTTGTTGAGAACTGGAATCCGCCTCAACCGCAAACGGAGTGCACTGATCTAGACAACGATAATTGGCTATTTGGAATTAAACGGGAACAGAGGACTGGATGTGCAAAACGATGTGATGCAGGGATCACATTTTCGAGTTTTTCGAACAACTTCAGTTGGCCAAGTGCCCGGCATTTGCCCGAGGCAGATATCTATGCTTTACCATTCACGATACCCTTCTGAAGTTGATCAGGTGGAGAGCTTCCCCGTGTTTTTTTGGCTAATATGGAAGGTGTGAGAAAGACCAGACAAGCCAGTTTATTCAGCTCGCCAACACTTGTTTGTTCGAGCTCGAAGTCTGGTGCCTGAAAGGGCTCGAGGAGTTGATCTGTACAAGAATTTCTTTCACCGATTCCATTATTTGGGAAACTTGAGATGTACCAGAATTTGTTGTTGGACCTTAGTTGTACCTGTTTCAATCACAACAGAAATCTCATTTTTTGTTACTAATAGTGGAGCATTCGTTGGCAACGAAGGTAAAATACCTCGGATGCTTTTAAGATTATTGTCGGTTGAAGGAATTGACATTAAAGGTTCGATAAGCCATCTTCCTATCAAGTTTAAGCAAGGAGTCAACTGATATAAATAGATATTAGCATTGTTATTCTTCAAACCCTTTGTTATTCTCCGGTAATAGAACCAAATACGGTTGATGCACCGCAATATAAAAGCATTTCTTTCAAAATCAAAAAGAATAATTAAATCTTGATGGAAATGAGAAATCTTTTGTTGCTTTATAAGTAGTTAGTAAATTCTTGTATTTCCAATTTAGGACACAACAACAGAACAATCATCGGCCTTTATTTTTGTTGCATTCTAATTGTATCTCAGTGTAAAGTATTTTATTGTTTATATGTAATTAACAAAAAATGTTGATCTAAATAGTAATAAGTTTGAATTAACTTTGAGGTTACTAATTCACGAGACCACAATAGAAAAAAATACCTCCTAATGATGAATCAACATTGTTCGGCCATGGATATTAAAAAAAAAATCATCAAGTATCAGTGCCTTTATTGATAATCTTTGAATGAGATGAGGAGACCAGAATTGGATCTAATAATTCGAATTAGTTGACCTGTAATTTTAAAAAATGGCAAACTCCAGTAGTGCATGAGTACTTAAAATAAAAGTAAGGAGCCCAACCCAAACGAAACCCGGCCCGAAGACCCAAGAAGAAAAAAAAATGGAAGAGGAGAAAGCAGAAAGCAGAGAATCTGTAATATGCTCGCTCGGTAAAGGAGAGGAGAGGAAACAAAATTAGGAGGGGAAGGGGCAGTTGTGAGAGACTTGGGAATTACCACCCTAACCTTCACCTCCGTAGAATAGAAGCAAAAAAGTCAATTCTCCAAAACGCAGCGTTTCAGGCGTGAAGAAGAAAGAAGGATGATCGCGGAGGGAGTGGAAGACGAGGAGAAATGGCTGGCGGCTGGGATCGCCGGCCTCCAGCAGAACGCCTTCTACATGCACCGCGCCCTCGTAACTACCTCCAATCCCTTAACCGCCACGCTACGCTACGCTACATCCATCTCTTTTTTTTAAGCTTAATCTGCTATGATTTTTACCCTAGCGAATCTTAGATCGAGAATGTTTTTTTTAATGAATTTTTTTGGATTTTTAGGACTCGAATAATTTGAGAGACGCGTTGAAGTACTCGGCGCAGATGCTCTCCGAGCTCCGCACTTCGAAGCTCTCCCCTCAGAAGTACTACCAGCTCTGTTAAGTTCGATTCTCCAATCTCTGTTTCCTTCTACTTCGGTTTCTTCCGATTTGTTTTGTTTTGTTTTGTCGTGGATCTACTAGGATTGGAAAGTGAGAACTCGTTAGCAGTCTTAGGCTGCATTTCGAGAGTGTTTCCGTAGTGACCTGCTGAGGTTAGCTGGCAGTGGTAGGGGGTTAAAGCTGATCGGCTGCTGATGTTTTTATATATGGATCGAGGGGCAATAGTGTGTGTTCCCTTTGTTTCAATTTGTTTTATTTTTCTTTCCCTTATCTGTTGATAATTTAGCAAGGAAAGTGAATTCACGAGCAGTTTTAGGCTACAATCATCCTAGTGTCTTTTACACTGACATGTCAAGTATAGCTTTGTAGTAGTAAGGGTTTTATTGCTGATTGGGTGCTGGTGATTTGTCAATGGGTTGACAGACATGAGAGCGTTCGATGAATTAAGGAAGATTGAGATGTTCTTCAAGGAAGAAGCTCGGCGTGGTTGTTCCATTGTTGATCTTTACGAGCTTGTTCAACATGCTGGCAACATACTCCCTAGATTGTAAGACCCCCTCTTTCCCTTAATGCCTTACTTTACCATTTGTTTCATCAATACCACCCGAGTGGCCTAGTATGGAGCATTTTCTTTTCTCTTGTTGTTGGTCTTATCTTCAACAGCCAACTTGGAGTCATTTAGCTTTGCATGTGTATTGTTTTCTGTTAGTTTCAGTCTTTCAGATTTTAGGGGTTTCTAATGCTGGACACGGGTCTTAGCTTCTCTGGGATAGATGAAAAGTTTCCTTGTGCTGATTGAGTTTGTTTATATATCACTATGTTTACTGGATGAACCTATTTGTGGAAATTGTGGACCGAAGGTACTGAATAGTGTTTCAACTTTGGTGAAATTTCTCATCATCATGTGTGTCTTCCTTTACTGAAACATTTCTCCAACAACAAAATCTAGTTATCCGCGGAGCAATGTCATTGTGTCACTGACACTTTTGTTTGCGTGTTAATCTTTTCCACGGGTTTGAGAGGACTCTGCCGAGCTAAATTGTAACCAGACTACTAATAATATGATTATCCTAGTTCTCATTTGTCTCCAGATTCACATTTTCTCATGCTTTGAGTTGCATTTTCAATGGGATCTAAAGAATTACATTTAAAACATTCTTGTGATGAGGTAGGAATTTACATGGACTAGCATGCACTCGACTGCTGTGCGCTTTTATCACAAAGCATGGAGACTGCAGAGGGATTAAAGTTGTATTCGCTGTAGTTACCTCATCCTATGATTACCTTTAATTTTGCTTTGCATCAGAAAACGAGGAATTCGAACAATGTGATTAAGAATTGTGAAAGAATCATGCACTTTTAATGAAGCATCAACTATTTTCTGTGATTAGGCCATCTGATGTTTTCAAACTAGCGCAGCTGATCATTTGTTTTGCTTCAATAATATGTTGGGCAGACCACAGATATTTGACTTATGAGCTCTATCAAATATGGGACTTGGTTGGATTCTGATACATGGTTTTACTTTCTCAAACAACTTTCAGGTACCTCCTATGCACTGTAGGATCCGTGTATATTAAATCTAAAGAAGCTCCAGCTAAAGATGTCCTTAAGGATTTGGTCGAGATGTGCCGTGGAGTCCAGCATCCAGTTCGTGGACTTTTCTTGAGGAGTTATCTTTCTCAAGTCAGCAGGGATAAATTACCTGATATTGGTTCTGAATATGAAGGGTAAGCATCCACTATTTGGTTCTGCAGATATATTCTGGGTGAGGGTTCAGCAAATTTTGTTAAGTTATTACTTGAAATTCGTCAGTGCTGTAGTTATAGATAGGAAAACTGTCGGCTTTCCTAGCATGAGGTATGATGGTGGATCTAGTGTTACCTAGCATCAAGAAAAAGCTTTTGAAATGGTGGCTGGGAGCTGGGTAGTTTCTGTCAGTAATACAACCGTATTTGAACTTCTTAAGTTGAGTTGGAAAGGACCGATAAGAGTATTTTATATATTTGGTTGCCTCTTCATATGACTGTATTGGTGGTCTATTTTATTATTGCAGAGATGCTGATACAGTTGTTGAATCTGTGGAATTTGTTCTGCAAAACTTTACAGAGATGAATAAGCTGTGGGTGCGAATGCAGCATCAGGTTGGTTGAATTGTCTTTAAGTAAGCAGTTCCATTTTTGCATGCATGTAGCACGAACCCCCTCCGACATAAAGGTAAAAAGTGTATCATGAGGGCATGATTTCTGGTCATGCAGGTCATACACTGCTTGTGAAATCATTCATTCTCTTAGCTGATCTTGAGTTGAGGATTGCTGTCGGGCTTTCTGGTCTGCAGGGGCCTGCCCGGGAAAAGGAGAAACGGGAGAAAGAGAGGAACGAGCTACGCGATCTCGTAATACCCATAGCAGAAGTTTTTTCTTTCTGTGGAATGATGGAGTTGATACTTGTTACATAAACTAATGCCAAACCTATCCTGAACTCATTGCCAGGTAGGTAAAAATCTGCATGTCCTGAGTCAGATAGAAGGTATTGACCTTGAGATGTACAAGGAAACTGTGCTTCCAAGAGTCCTTGAACAGGTCCGTTTCAGATTTTGATAAATTTATCTTATATTATCAACCTGTTATATGATGTATGCTTATTGACCTTCCTGGAATTATCTCTTATTGTGATAGGTGGTCAACTGCAAAGATGATCTGGCCCAGTTTTACTTAATGGATTGCATTATCCAAGTCTTTCCAGATGAGTATCATTTGCAAACTCTTGAGATACTTTTGGGTGCTTGCCCCCAACTTCAGGTATGTAGTGTGTTGCATGTTACTTTTCTGCAAGTCAATATTTGAGGCATCCTTGTCTATATAGTATGGTTTTCATGGAATAGAGTCAGAAGTCTTTGGTTCCTTGTTAAGTTAACCCTTTTTTTTTATATGATTTCAGCCATCTGTTGACATCAAGACTGTGCTATCCAGATTGATGGAAAGACTGTCAAATTATGCTGCTTCCAGTGCAGAAGTTCTGCCTGAGTTTTTGCAAGTAGAGGCTTTTTCAAAGTTGAACAATGCAATTGGGAAGGTAAATCCTTTTCGTTTCCTCCGTATCCTTCGATTCTGGAGTATGAGTTTGTTCTTCATTCTTAAATTAAGTAAGTAGAAGTAAACAGAACTGAAACACATGGCATGCTATTCCAGAATGTGTTTCATGCGAATCAGGGAACTAGCATTTCTATGCTTAATTGCTTATTGCTGATATATTTCCAGGAACAATATTTTGAAGTGAGTTTCTTTGTTATTTTGTTTCCATTTAGATGACTTATCTGAATCCCATTTAAATCATGTGGATACAGGTTATTGAAGCACAAGTTGATATGCCCACTTATGGAGCCGTTACCTTGTATTCATCTCTGCTGACATTTACTCTTCATGTCCACCCTGACCGACTGGATTATGCAGATCAAGTCTTGGTACGCTCTTCATCTTACTGACCCTGTTTGATTCTATTTAGCTTTCTAGCTTGTTGTAAGGTTTTATTCCCTTGCTTAAAGTCACAGTGACTATACCACATTCCGGACAACTTATTCTTTCATATATCAAACATTACTATTCACAACATTATGTTTTCTGTTGAGGCAGAAACAGCTATGAACCAAGTGCAGGCTGAAAAGGAATTGATCAAACTATTGTACCATGACAAATCTTGAATATATTAGATTAGTTTGCCACCTAAATAAGTTAGCTACATTTTTAGGTGCACAATTTTCTTCTCTTATTACCAACATTCAGCTTGTGACCGAAGCTGGTTATTGATCACAATATACGAGATCCTGTATTCTTAAGCAGTTTGTGGTCTTCATCATTTTAGGGAGCATGTGTTAAGAAATTGGCTGCCAAAGGAAAGCCTGAAGATAGCAAAGCCACCAAGCAAATAGTTGCACTCTTGAGTGCTCCTTTGGAAAAATACAATGATGTTGTCATAGCGTTGAAGCTCTCGAACTATCCTCTTGTGATGGAGTACCTTGACAGCGAGACAAGCAAAGTCATGGCAACTGTTATTATTCAAAGTATTATGAAAAACAACACGCAGATTTCTACTGCTGAGAAGGTTCACTTTTCCTCCTATGCTTAATTATTTGTTTTACTAGATCCAGTGGTAACACCTGTTATTTTGGTTTTGTTCATGTAGGTTGAAGCATTGTTTGAATTGATAAAAGGTCTCATCAAGGATTTGGATGGATCTCAGGATGAGGTTAGCCGTAACATTTCATTTCCTTTTTGCCTAGTCTCTGTCGCACATAATTAGAAATCTTAATTTTAAACTTCTCAGCCTTTTCGTACATTTCCTGAACGTTTAGGGTGATGAAGAGGATTTTAAGGAGGAACAAAACTCTGTTTCACGTCTCATTCAGATGTTATACAATGAGGACCCAGCGGAATTGTTTAAGGTCGTTTATCTTTCCCAAAAATCTTCCATGTATTACTTAATTGTTTTGAAAATTTGCAGCCATTGATGTTTCTGTGATATTTCTATCACAGATCATATGTACGGTGAAAAATCATATAATCACCGGAGGTCCAAAGCGCCTCCCCTTCACTGTTCCTCCGCTCGTTTTTTCTTCCCTCAAGGTTTGTGTTTTTTTTTTTTTTGCATTAGTAGCATTTGGTGGATTGGTAGTTAAGGGAATTGAAAATGATGGGGGCAATTATTGAGTGGGGAAATATTTCACTTCATCTTGGCGGTACTGAGCACTTCTAATCTATTGATGTTCTTTTTTTTGGAAGACAATTCTTTCTATCACTTATTTCATGTCTTCTTATTTGGGAATGGCAGTTAGTGAGGCAATTACAGGGACAGGATGAAAATCCATTTGGAGATGACAGTTCCACTCCGAAGAAAATATTTCAGCTTCTGAATCAGGTACCAGATTTTTCGTGACTAGCAAATTAGGCCATGCTGCTTTCTTTTATGGATGCAAGTGGAGAGTAAAATGTCGCTATGTTGTTTCAGACTATTGAGGCTTTGTCAGTCATCCCAGCACCTGAACTGGCTTTACGGCTATACTTGCAGTGCGCGGAGGTATGTGCAGAGAATAAAAGTGTTGCTACTTCGATGATCAAAGTCCAGTATCATGACATTAGTGTTATTTTTCTCTTGTAACTAGGCTGCCAATGATTGTGACTTAGAACCTGTTGCGTATGAATTTTTCACGCAAGCATACATTTTGTACGAAGAAGAGATATCGGTAAGTTGATTGTTCCCTTTGTGAGTGAACATAAACCATTTTGATTTATTTGCAGTTCTTTTTCTAACCATTGCCTTTGCTGAAACAGGATTCAAAAGCACAGGTGACTGCACTTCATCTCATTATTGGAACTCTTCAGAGGATGCATGTATTCGGTGTTGAGAACAGGGATACATTAACCCACAAGGCCACTGGGGTATTTATACTTGCACATAGCTTTTCTTGCCTTGTATATGTTCTACTCCTCCCATACTAATTCTCGTTGTACTGTGATTCGAGCAGTACTCTGCTAAACTTTTGAAGAAGCCTGATCAGTGTCGAGCTGTCTATGGTTGTTCTCATCTTTTCTGGGTTGATGACCAAGATAACTTGAAAGATGGAGAGAGGTTTGTACCCTAATATTGGAAAAATAAGGAGCTTTTCCATTATTGATTTTCGGATGTGTTGTCCCATTTCTCCTCGGAATAATGACACTTTATATTATGCACCTGTTTTGATGGTGTGGCTTGGTTTTTTTCTCGATCAGGGTTTTGATATGCCTGAAACGTGCTTTAAGAATTGCAAACGCTGCTCAACAAATGGCGAATGCTGCCAGGGGTAGCACCGGATCTGTCATTCTCTTCGTTGAGATTCTAAACAAGTAATTGTTTGAACGTTCGGCAATTTCTTTTTTATTCTTTTAATAAAAGCTGTCAATTTATTTTATGTTATTCACTGACATTGCACTGACGCTGCTAGTGCCTTGAATTACTGACTTCATTGCTGTAAAAACTTGTATTTTTTTATTGAAGGTACCTTTACTTCTTCGAGAAGGGAAATCCTCAGATAACTGTTGCTGCCATCCAGAGCCTATTAGAATTAATCACGACTGAGATGCAGAGTGATTCAAACACACCGGATCCTGCGGCAGACGCTTTCCTTGCCAGCACACTCCGGTACATCCAGTTCCAAAAACAGAAAGGCGGTACAGTTGGCGAGAAGTACGAGCCTATAAAAGCATGAAGCAAGCAATTAAACGGTGCCGTCAAGCCACTGGTTTTGGTTGAAATGCTATACCTGTTCGGGTCCCTGGGACTCGACGTACCTTCATCTGTCCATCAAAGTTGTTTATGAAGTCGTTCCTTGTCGATCGGCAAGGGACGGTGGTTTGTGCAGTACCCACAAGCAACTATTTGGTGGAAACAATAGCATTAACACCCTTACTTCTACTTAATTTCGCCCGGACTTGCCATATGTACAAGTAGATATCCAATTAGTGCATTCCCGCGAATAGTTGCTTGAAATTTCCGATTTTGCTTGTACCGATGTTCTCTTCTGTTTAATTTGTGGTGTTGAAAATAAAGAGTTCATATGATATGGATGTGATCGAGTTGGGTTATGCACACCAACTACAGTCTTCGTGAATTTCCATTCTTAGGCAAGTTTTCACTTCGACAGCGCATTTGACGGCAGGCACGTAAGTGCAAAAAAAAAATTGGCACATTTGTGCTGTCACTATTGTTGTCATCATCTCCTTTGTCGTCCGCAAGTTCAAGATCCCAAGATGCCTGCCATCGTCATTTCCTTCGTCGTCTTCTTTGTCGTCGCAAGGGAGCCCTAGCTGGGAAGAGAGGTGGTAGAGAATGAGTCGTCTGTATCTCTGCTTTACTTGCCTTTTTTTTACGTTGTCCGGATGTAGCACTGGGTCCGTTTTCACCAGCCACAGTTTTTTTGAAGACTGCCGGGCGATGAATTTGTTTCAAATCAAGTTGTTCGATGAACATTTACCGCGTTCACAGCATAAAATCATACGATTCGATGTATTTAATTTAGTATAAGATTTGGATCATGCAAACCGATTCTTACTTAATATTTCAGCCAAAGCTGCAATATTCAATTAGCGAGGACCGTCTCTGATGTTTTTTTTGTCTATCAAAAAAATGGTTAGAACATGTGAACAACTTATGGGGAGATAAACCCGTAGCTCTTTCCATTGTGCAAGCAAGATTGGTTGGATTAGCCCACTTTTCTGTAGGTTATATTTTCACTTATGCAGCTTTCTTGATTGCCTCTACCTCGGGCAAATTTGGTTAAATCCTTTTTTTATATTTCTACATCTAAGATTCGACTTGTATCAGCAATACTTAATAGGAAGTGAAATATTATGGCAAGTAAAAGTTCGATTCAGAGGGAGAAAAAGAAACAAAAATTGGAACAAAAATATCATTTGATTCGTCGATCCTTAAAAAACGAACTAAGCAAAGATTCATCGTCGATTGATAAGTCGGAAATTCATGGAAAGTTACAATCCTCACCGAGAAATAGTGCACCGACCCGTCTTCGCCGGCGGTGTTTTAAAACTGGAAGAACGAGAACTCACTATCGAGACTTTGGGCTATCCGGATACAGACTTCGTGAAATGTTTCATGCAGGTTTGTTGCCGGGAGCCATAAGATAGAGTTCGTAAAAATTAGAAAATTCCTTTTTTTTTTCTCTAGTTATGGGACTCAACTCGCTGCATTATTGGACAAAATACATTTTGGAAAGCATGTAAGAGAGGGGCCTTGCTCATCATTCCAACGTTGCCACCACGTTGACAAGTGCACCAATATCTAAATGCGCGCTTCCAAAACTAAGACAACTACTACTTTGGATGTGAATATCGACCAACCGAATCACTACTTCAAAGATTTGATGACTCATCAAGGACATCATCAACCCAAGTCGTTAAATGACATGTCCGTGAAAATACATTTTAAACCAGCCAAACCAGCAAACCATGTTTTTTCCCAACTAAAAACTATTTAAAAGAGGTGTTGTCGGACAAGCCAGGGGTCCATTAAGTGCATAGCAGAAGATAACCGATCCCTTCAGTTATAAGCAAATATAATAGCACTTTAAGCCACAGAAAAAAGGTTTCCTAATAGGGATGATGATATCCAGTTCCTTAATACATAAAAAACCATCAAAAAAAGCAGCAGCAGTTAGAAAGCAGGGAACAAAAAAGGGAAGGGGGAATCTTGAATTCAAAGATTAGAAATGATCCATCACAATCCAACGAAAAAGCAACACCAAACCGCCTCCTAATTATCATGTGTTTTGTTGTTGGGGGCATAATCGAGTTTCTTCCAAAGCAATTCGAAATGAAGGAGAAACAAGGGGTGGATGTAGCAATGGCGCCGTTGAACTTTACACCTATTTCTCACAATATCGAACAAGCCTTCTGAGCTTTGCTCTTCTTTTTCTTCTGCTTTGGAGGTTGGAGAACAACTTTGATGGCCTGATCAAATACTGCCTTCACATTCTGCAAAGGGGCGATTTCGTATTACTACATCGTTCTGTCATTGGAAAAAGAACGACAACATAAAAGATCCATATTGGCATACCTGCTGTGACTTTGAACTGCACTCAATGTAGGCAGGGGAACCAATCAGTTTCCTCAGCTCTTCTCCCTATATACACAAAGCAAAAGCAGACATACAATGAGGTTCAGTGATCTAAAAGTATCACAGTCCAAGATCATCAAGAGCAGATAAATAATTTCACCTGAGCTGTAGAAATTGGCACAGCGCCAGGGTGGTCGATGAAGAACTGCTTATCATCCCGAAGATCTGGGTCATGGGCAATAACAGAAGGAAATAACTAACAATTAAGATGATGGTGGTATACACATATAAATCACATAGGCCAAACACACGTTAAAAATCAATGGTTAGTTGGAGAGCAAAATAATATAGCAAGCTTATATTCAGGACGAATCCATCAGTCTCATGAAAGCCTATTTGATCCAAGTGGACATACAGAAAAGAAACGACAACAACCTGCTGGCAGTGAGTCATATGCAACAGAGTGTTATACCAAATAGGAAATGTGATGAATCTTCCATCATAAAGTCCACACAAACAGGCATGCAGAAGAATGCTTCTAAAAGGGCATATAAAAAGATGCAAGCAGTTGGCTGCAGCAAAGCCATGAGACTTATTACCACCACCAAGCATTTAAACAAAAGAGCAAAGACATTGAAGGTGCAACATGAAAATAAAAGACCTGAGCATATTTAATTCCAAAAGAGAGAAGCCTGAAGCATTACCGAGCTTTGTACCAACAAGAATTATGGGTACACCAGGGGCATAGTGTTTCAACTCTGGAATCCACTGCAAAGCAAACCAACAGAGAGCATATAATCAGAGGATAGTCTTTACCATGCAGGGTAAGGTGAATTTCTCGACATAAACAGGGTTGCAAATAAACTGCACCTTCTTGGATACATTTTCGTAACTGGCCTTGCTGATAAGGGAGAAAGCCAGTATGAAAACATCAGCCCCACGGTAACTCAATGGTCTCAATCTGTTGTAGTCTTCTTGACCTGATAAGAGCATCAAGACAATCCCGTGAGGAATGTAGGCCCAGAAAAGATCAATGAGCGACAAGGAGATCCTGATGACAAAATCTGAATAATTACCAGCAGTATCCCACAGCCCAAGGTTGACAGTTGCACCATTAACCACCACATTTGCGCTGAAATTGTCAAACACAGTTGGCACATAATCCTGTTTGCAAGGCCAAATCATCGAAATTGTTAAATGCCAGGACTTGTGGATTATCTAATCGAAATGAAGAACACATCACAAAGAAAGTCAGGAAAATTCCAATAAAACACAAAGTGTAAGAACCTCCGGCCCACAACTCAGAAACCAAGGTGAAGAACTCGACAATTAGAAGACAACCAATAATGGCGGAAAAGTACACACATTGAACAGGAATTCCTTGAAAACTTATCTCTTAAAGAAAACAACCGTTGCAACATCCAATTCACCACATTTTGAAACAATATAGCCCAATGTGGGGAAATGAAGCTAAAGATTCCACCTTGCAAACCAATTAACAACGACATTTCATCCGGAGGTGCCCTAAAAACAGTCTCAATCTCTACAAACAGCCAACGAACACCGAAAAAAAGAAACACGAAGAAGAAGGGATCATAAATTACCGTGGGGAAAGTGTTGGAGGTGTAGGAAATCAAGAGGCAAGTTTTACCCACGGCTCCGTCCCCAACCGTCACGCACTTTATGAACCTCGACGCGCTCATTTCTGCTTCTCTTCCCCTTCTTCCTTTCCCTCCTCCTCCTTAGGTAAAATCTTTTTTTACCGGGGTAAAATAACAGAAATTGCACCCCCAGATCTTCACCCCACGAAAAAAAAGGGCCAATCTCTCTCTCTCTCTCTCCAATCCCTAAAGAAAAAGAGAGCTTCTTTCTCTTCTACTTCTTCTTTCTTTCTTTCACCTTCCTCTCTCTACTACGGGTTTCTCTTCAATGAGCCATCTGCGAAAATTCGAGAAATCGTTGGCATTAGAGGGGAAAAAAGAAGCAATCTTTTCCAATTGGAGAAACCCTAAGAAGATGTAGAGAGAGAAAGAGAGGGGAAGAAAAATGTGGCTTAACTGAAATGGTCGGGAGATTTTGAGGTTATGGATTTGGTGGAGAAGAGAGGGAGAGAGAAGAGAGAGAGAGAGAGCATAAATTTTGGGAGAGAAGAGAGCTGTTTCTTTATTTTTTTCTTTATTTTTGCTTTTTTAATTTGTTAGTTTTGTGTATTTTTTGCTTTTTTAAGGCCGGGAAATTATGCCGTTGAAGCGGTCGTTGAGCGGAACCAATCTTGTTCGCCAACTAACCCAACGCTTCTTCTGCTCCACCTCACCACCTATTTTGGGAATTTCTGTTTTTTATTTTAGAGATATATTATTTTTCTTGGAAACTTTTTTTCCATGTGTTTGTTTTTTATTATTACTGTTTTTCACTTTTTCTGTTACTAAATAACTATGAGAATGTGATTATTACTACTCTTGATAAAAATATCTAAGTAAAAGTTGAATCAACTGCATGGTACCCGATAGTAGATATAGATCAATTACAATCTCTAACCCTTTTTTTTCTTGTCTATGATTAGTATTAAATCTTCAAATAAATTACTCAATTTTGGATTATTTAATCTCAAATATTTTAATTCTTTGAAAAAAAAGGTGGGTCAAATAATGAACACAAAAGATTTGATCTTGCTGATCTACGGTTGTATTTTTGTAAACGTTTGTTAAAAAAATATTTGGTTTAAGCATTTGAATTTCTCCACCATTTAAATTGAAATAGGGGGAAACTTTTCAAATCTAATGGACTACTTTAGGAGAAAGTCACGCGCCAATTTCGAATCTTGGATTCGATTGGATAAAGAACCACCAATCCAATTCAAAATTGTTCCACGAGGACTTTGTGAAATTGATTCCAAATAAGTGTAACAAGAAGTGGAATCCTATGCAACGGGTCTGCAGCGTCGTGTTAACTTTTTTTGGTCAAAATAGTAATGTGTTATTAACTGCATGAAGTTTCACACAGAGAGAGATAAATGTTTCGAACACTAAGGATATAGATTGAACATCATTTTACTTTAAAATAGGTGTTTAGAGTTTAAATTTTTTGATTCAATTCGATTAAACATCTGATTATTCGGTTAAGTCTGACAAACTGTTTGTATGACAAGCATTGTTCTATCAGACAGAGTAGGGGTCTTGAATACTGTTATATTTGGGAGGCTGTCAGTAGTTATTAGTTCTTTTCTTTCCCTTCCTCCCATCTATTATGATCCACTTCACTATGACCCCTTCAAATTTTTAATAAAAAATAATCACATTTATTACTAATTTGACAAACTATTGCTAGTAAGTTGGAAGATTATTAGCCATGAGAATAATACATATCAATGTAATTTTACCGTCTCGTTCGGATCTTTATTGAGAGCACTCTTTTTCTTTCCAATAGTATCTTTTACATTGTCCATCTTGAATTCAATACTTCTTCAAATAAATATAGTTTTCTTGTAACTTGGATTGGACGTCTCGAAATCTCAATTTATTGACCACAACTAAGTATATTACATCTAATGAGAATTGCACATGAGAATAATTGTACATGAGAATTGTACAGTTCAATGTAACTTATCGTCTATCCTTATGATGATCATGACTTGCTAAATGCTCGGAGTGTTTCGTCGAGAGCCTTTCTGTCGTAATCAGCGGTAAACACGCAGCTGCCTAGAGGCCCCTTTAGGAGAATAAGCCTTAGGACTCCATCCGCGACCTTTTTATCAACCTGCCATAGGTGGAAGAAAAGACCATCGAATGGTTAACTGGATAGAGAAGAAAAGATCGTGATCTGGTAATGTGAAAGGATAGGCTCTAGCTATCTTACCGCCATAACAGACTTGAACATTTCCACGGTCATGATTTCGGGAGGAGTTATGGGTAACTTTGCCTGCTCTAGAATGTGGTGGACTCGTTTAACAAGTGAATCATCAATCCATCCAAGCCGGTATGACATGTCAACAGCCATCACCTGGAATATGCATGGAAAAATATATTAAGATCGGATATGATACAAACAAAAGCTGAACAGGACAGGTTGATGGAAAGGGCATTACTGTCCCTGCTGCAACAGCTTCTCCATGGAGCCACTCGCCGTATCCCAATCCAGTTTCTATAGCCTGAAATGTGGAAGAGGCGTCAAATGAAAGCTCTGGCTGGTCATGGATTTGATATGAGAAGCACATATATTAAATTTTAGCCTATTTAAGATGATATTGGAAGTGGCATTCATATATGAACGGTAACCGGTTTAAGGGAATGAAACAAGGTAATAACAACACAGTGCCCATTTCAGGTGATTTCATTGGAACCTGCACCCAAATCGGGGATGCCACTTCAAGCTTTTTTGAATGTCAGGCTAGCTAAATAATCTATGCAAAATTATTGTCCGATGCAACACAAGAGAGCTCAGACTTGTTTCCATGCAGGTAGACAAATCAACAACTAATTGCAGAAGATCACTAAACTCACATGACCAAAGGTGTGCCCTAAGTTCAGTGTTGCCCTTAGTCCACTTTCTTTCTCATCTTGGGAAACTACCTCAGCCTTGTTTTCGCATGACCGCTTAATGGCATATGCTAGTGCATCTGGATCCCTGTACAAGGAAAACCAAAGAGGAGGGGCAAATTGCAGCCGTCATTATCAAATTTGCTTGAAACACAAATGCACATAACCTAATTCTTTAGACAAGCAACACGAATCAGAAAACAACTCAACCAGAGACGAGTCCATTCATTACGATGTTGGCATGAATACCTTGCTAGTAATGCATCCATATTCTTCTCCTGCCACTCAAAAAAATCAGCATCTCTGATAAGACCATACTTGATAACCTCAGCAAGCCCTGATGCCAATTCCCTTTCAGGCAACGTACTAAGCGTGTCAGTGTCAATGAGAACACACTGAGGCTGGTAAAATGCCCCTATCAAGTTCTTCCCAAGAGGATGGTTTATCCCAGTTTTGCCTCCGACAGAAGAATCCACCTGAAACAACACTACATCATCAGGAAACTAAACCAAAATTCAGAAGTAAAGATCGAAGGCCCTACTTCAGGGGAAGCACATCACCTGTGCCATTACAGTAGTAGGAATTTGGATGAAGTTAACACCGCGGAGGAAGGAAGCAGCTGCAAAGCCACACATATCACCAATCACACCGCCTCCGAGCGCAACAAAAGTGCATTTCCTGTCTAGTTGGGACTCGATCGCCTTGTCAAACACCTTCATGAGAGTCTCCTACAATTCACAAGCCAGCAATCAGCCACTCTATCAGAAAAAAAGAAACACACAGCACGTGCAAATTCGAAAAGGAGGGGAAGAAAGCCAACCATGTTCTTGTACTGCTCGCCATCCGGTAAGATCACACTCTCCACGGAGATATTCGGGTTATCTCTTGTCAGGGCTTCAACCACCTTGTCCAAGTACAAGGGCCCCACCGTGGTATTAGTCACCACTAGAACCTTCTTCCCATGAACATGCCTAACTCAAACAAACAAAGAAAACGTTCAAAACTTTAATCCAATTACCAGACACTACCACCGAGCCCGTAACGGCTTTTATAGCTCAGCCAGAGGATCAAATTCTATCCTGTAATGGAATCCAATTCCCAGTACGTAATTTAGGTCAAGAGAAACGAACAACGAAAAAGTTTCAAACTTCAGTCCAAGACAAGTAACCAGGAACTACAAGACAGTCGAATACTAAACTTTAGTCTAATTATAAACTTTAGTCCAAGTAACCAGAAACTAGCAGACAATCGAATTCAATCCCTGTAATGGAATCCAATTCACATTTAGGTTGTGGGAAACATACTTTTGGAGTAGTTCGGGTCGGTCGAGAAGGCCGGATCCGATGTAGATCGGATAGCTCCGGGAGCCCAGATCGACGTCGACGACGGTGGGCGGCGCTCTAGAACCCGACTCGCTAACCGGATGATCCATAACCTGGGCGGCGCTCGCGCGTGTCCCCTTGTACGATGCCGTCAAAGTCGTAAAGACCGGACCTTTAGGGTTCGGGAAGCTGACGTGGGAGGGGAAGGGTTTGGGGTGGTTAAAGGCGGAGGAGGGGGTGGAGAGGGAGGCCGCGAATGGGGTGGTGGATGTGGCGGCGGCGGCGGCCATGTGGATTTGGATATGGATCCGGGTCGGGTATGGGTTGGAGAGGAGAAGTGGGTTTTGGGATGGGTGGGTGTAAATGGGTTTGGTTGGTGGATTGCATTGTGGTTGTGGGAGTCTGAAGAAGAAGAAGGGGAGAGGGGTGGGGTAGGTGGAGGAGGGGAAGGTGGTGGGCGTATTGGTCAATTCAGATGGTTGCTTGGTCCGACCACATATTTTCCTCACGTGCTTGTCGGTGAATTATTATTTTTGAGTTATTTATTATAAGCTTTTTTAAGCTTTCAATTTAAAATTTTAGTTTAATCTAATCGTAAAAATGACAATTGTAAGAACTGACAAAATGATGATATGACTCGCAGCACCACTTAATTGCATGTGAGCTTACATATCATACCATGGTCAAATTATGTCCAATTCTTGACGAGTTTGCGTCAATCGGGTTGTCTTGGAAGGTAACAAAAAATGTACAGTATAGATACAAAACAGTACCAAAACAACATATACAAATTAAAAACTATACTAAGTTTGGGGCGTTTGGTTGAATAAAAGGTAAAATTATGATTATTTTTTTAAAATTATGTATCACATTTGAATAATTAAAAATATAATATTGTTAATGTTTTTGTTAGAATTTTGCGTAGATATTTCTAAATGAGAGGGATATTTAATTTATTATAAAATAAGAATTATTAAAAACGAATCCAACTAAAATGTACATCAACTTAGATTCCGTGAGATTAACAATTGTATTTTATAACATGTTACCCGAATTCAACATCCTACCGGCCACCACCATGGACTAACTAATTTTACAGCAGCATTCAATCTTCTACAAAATGAGGCCGTGAAATTGTCGTGGTGTACTGCCAAACATACTATATTTTTTATACGATTAGTTAAGTAGAGTCAAGAAAATATTTGTATACGACATAGTTTAGATCTTCTTAATGATTTTTTTTCTTTCTTCTTAATGAATTGACCTTAACACCCCTAAAAAAAATAGAGCTTAACAATCAAAAAGCAATGATATTTTGAATTATTTGGGAATTCGAATCTAAGGTGAGCATATGCACATTGAGGATTTGATGGATAAATATTGAAAGGGTAGACAAAAAAAAACGAAATGTAATAAGACCGATAAAAAAAGGAACGTTTGGGCTGGAGTACGAGGTTATTCTGTTGAAAAGAACGGGCCGAATCACAAATGTTTATTTATACTTCATATGAACTGCGAACCAAGCACCAGAGGTGAATGGGCCCATTTAGGTCCAAATTGTACCCCTCTAAGCCCAACAACGAATGCTTTTTCTCAAATTTTTTTGGCAATGTGCTATTCAACCTTTGGGTTTTACCACCCGAGAGTTCGCATGCTAATTATATCGGCACTCGGCACAATGCGACTTTGACTCGAGATGGCTATCTTTGAATGTTCAGAACATATCTGCAACCAAATATCGACGATCCATAACCAATGCTGGTGTAGTTCGATGGTAACGGGTCGGCCACAAAGCCAGCATGGGAAGGGATCGAAACCTGCCAAAAGCGGTACCGTCAAGATCCCGGGATTAGACTAAAACCTAATTTAAAATTCACCAAAAAAAAAATATCGACGATTCATGTGTTTTCATCAATCCATTTTGTCGTCTAAATTTTTGTGCAAGTTCATATTATTTTTTTACTTCAATGGTCTCCGCCTTTCAAATCTCCAATCCCCAACTTTAACTGAGCTCTATATGTAGAGAAAATTAGGTCAAGTTAATGAGATTCATACGCCAGCAAAACTTGGAAATATAATACAAGAAAAATTGGACTATTGGCAAACCCGAAAGTTGGTCCCGGTTGGGAATATACGTATATTATATACATTGCCACATTTCTAGTGGATAAGATAGTAGTAGGGAAAGAGAGAAGAGTAGGTAAAGCACTAAACTAATCGAAGCAAATGTACAACACTAGTTATATTATATTCATTATGTGCAGTAACCACTAGCTTCATACAACGAACAAACAGGATATGTAGATGCTGAGCTCAGATTGAGCTGGCCATCTTCAGAGATCCCCTTTACAGCCCTTCCCAAGTTATCCCATCCCCCCCAATTACTATTTTCTGCATCCTTCTCTTACAAACATTTTAGTATTTCAAATCGAACATCGTCGAATGTTTTAGATTTAAGACTTCCTTTCGATCTTGTGCATTGCTAAGGAGCTCAAATTTAAGAAGAAAACATGTGTAAGATAGATGGAAGCTTCGGAGAACACAAGTAAGACTTCCCTTTATGTTGTCAAAGCTATTTTGATTTTCAAAACGTAATATTATAGGAGCCTGGAAGGAATGCCCTTATCTGTTGCCCAATAGTCCCAGCGACTTGTTCAGAGCATTAAAAGACATTCCCAAACACAAAAACAAATCAACAGCTATTAAAAAACACAAAACAAATCTATAGCTATTAGAAAACACAAAATAAAGCAGTAACGTGAGAACATGGTGTAGGTGGTATCTGCCGCCGGGAAAAGACCCATGCCTCCTAGTCCCCTGTAATATTGTTTTCTAAATTTAAATAAAAACCAGCAAAACTAAAAATAAAACAGGAAACCAACATAGAATACGGCATAATAATTTAATTATATATAAATTGTTCAACCTTAAGAAATAAATCTTTGTTATAGTAAGATGCAACTTAAACTTCAAATTCATCGATAGAACAACTAATTTACAAAATAGTGGGGTACTTATTACGGCTTGATTATTTTTAAATAAATTTTAATGTACGTATTCACTAAAAAGATCTTTAAAACATTGAACAACCTAAGATTATACAAAAAAAGACGAAGCATCATCTCATTAAAATTTTGACATCCGAATTTAAATACCATCAAATTATTAAAAAAATATCGCATTTTAGAGATAATTATTCCAATAAACTTTTTTACATTAGGAAAATGTCTAAATCTCTTATGGGAGCAGAGAATATCTTATATCTCATCCCTCTGGGCCGGGCCCACCCACCCTTTACTTAATACTTACCCCCTCCCCTAGCCCTTTTCGCTTCTCCCTCCCCCCGGCCCTAATAAATAAATACCACTCCAACAAAAAGAAAATAAATAAATAAATAAAACAAAAAAAAGAGCCCATTCCCTTGCGAAGCACCGCCCACTGGCTGACGTGGAAGGCCAAAAGCGGGTCCCACAGAAGATAGAATAAGAAGCGGAAGAAACAGAATGTAGCGAGAAAGTAGAAAACCCCCCGCTGCTGCTATTAGTCGCAGCAGTTTGATTAGCTCCTCAGTTATAGCGAGAGAGAGAAACTAATTAAGAAAAATTAAAAAGAAGGAAACTGATTATATAAATTCCTAATTTTCGTTTAAATTTATCACGAGAGGAATGGGGATCGAGGAGGAGGAGGAGGTGGAGAGCTGCGGGAGTCGGCCGGCGTCGGCGACTCCGGGAGGGAGCCAGAGGCAGCAACGGCAGAAGTTGGAGGTGTACAACGAGGTGTTGAGGAGGATCCAGGACTCCGATCCCGATCAGGCCAACCTCCCTCGCTTCGAAGACCAGCTATGGCTCCACTTCAACCGCTTGCCCGCTAGGTAACCGTAGAAATCCTCTTTTTCCTTTTTATATTTGTGCGAAATTGAGAGAGCGAGAGAAGTAGGGTTCGATTGATTGAGCGCGTGAGTTTTTAATTGAATGGAAAGGTACGCGCTGGATGTGAACGTGGAGAGGGCGGAGGACGTGCTCACTCACAAGCGGCTCTTGGAACTGGCCGAGGATCCGACGAATCGGCCTGCTTTTCAAGTTCGTCTTGTTCAGGTTGACATTTCGTTCCTCGTTGACTTTGATCTAGTCGAGCAGCTATCCGTGAATTTAATTGAGTTCCGTATTGTTAATGGTGTGCAGGTCTATTCCCAGTCAAATGGCACATCGGACGATGCTGTTCATTCTGATAACTCGATGAGCGGCGACACTCATGGCCGCTATTTTTCAACTAGACAAGGGTATAGCTTTAGTCATATGTAGCTTGATTATATCTCATTTCGTTTGCCTATACATAATGTTTCATGGTTTGAGTTTTGATTTCCTCCCTGGCTCTTCTTGTACACAGAGTCCATCCGCCACCAACATTCGGTTCATCTGCGAATCTTGAGGTGCTGGCCTTGCAAGGGGGTAATGGATATCATGTTGAAGATGGCGACAGTGTTAAGAATTCTGTGACACAGATCTCTCGGTAAGAGCTCTGGCATGCGTTGGCTGTAACCCTGAGTTCTCTCCCTCTCCTTCAACTTCTGTATCTGGAAGAAAATTATTTTTCTGGTTTGTTTTGCCTCAGCCCAATTAGAATACATTGAGGGGTTCACCGTAGAACTATTATAATAAATATGTTGTTGCCTTTTATTTTCTCTTAGAAACCCGTAACGAGCATTCCTTGTGTTGTCTGTAGACCAATGCACGAGATAACCTTTTCAACTGTTGACCGACCTAAACTTCTAAGCCAGGTTAGTGATCTAAAAACATGTCTCGATGTATTCAACTACACGATTGTGATAAGTTTCTAATGCCTCGTGCAAAAGTATGTAGACCACAGTTTTTCTGTTTCCTGAAGTCACAGTTTTTGGTGAATTCTCAGTTAACTTCCCTCCTTGCGGAGATTGGATTGAACATTCAAGAGGCTCATGCCTTTTCCACTGTTGATGGCTATTCCTTGGATGTTTTTGTTGTTGATGGCTGGGATCGAGAGGTATTCTAATGGTTCTCCCCGCACACTTCTTTTGCTAGAAAATACTTGTCCACTTCTCATATACCGTTATTGGAGATAAATTGTTAAAGTCGCCGATCCCACCCACATAGTCTACATACTATTGTTGTTTATAGTTCTCTTTTACATGTATGTGACAATTCAGGAGACGGAAGATCTCAGTAATGCTTTGGAAAAGGAAATCGCGAAGTCCAAGGTCAGCGTCCCCTGCTACCACTTGTATAATCATCAAGATATATAATGCAGATATACTTGGATACCTTAAAACTGTTGCTTGCTTGATGTGAACCAAAGGTTTTAAGCTAGACCTATCTGTTGCTTTTGAAATCTGGGAAGACTGATTTGCTAGCATTCAGACAACAGATTTACTTATATCAAGCTGGCTATGTTATTTTAGCATTCCATGTTGAGTAATAACGTGGAACAAAACTTTTGCCTCTCTTCTTAAATTTCATGATGATTGGCAGGACCAGTTCGGTTCAAGACAGACTACTGTATCTGCTGCCACGCAGAATGTACCGCGGGTTGAATTTCTTGCAGAATGCATACAGATACCAAATGATGGGACTGATGTGTGGGAAATTGATGCTAGACACCTGCAAATAGGAAACAAAGTTGCATCGGGATCATTTGGAGATCTGTAAGTTGTGTTTGGGAATTGATGCTAATGAGCAGAATGCATATCATGCATGTGTGATGTTATGCTTCTAACATTACAATTGCAGGTACAAGGGTACATACTGCAGTCAAGAAGTGGCTATTAAAGTTCTAAAGCCTGAGCGTGTAAGTGCAGAAATGGTCAAAGAGTTCTGTCAGGAAGTTTACATAATGAGGTTTGTCTCATGGAATTTGTCACCTAGCTTTTGTTGAATATGTCCTGCTCTTGGTGTTCTTGTATTTTCTGAGAAGCTAAAATTTTATATAAGAGGAATTTTACGATCTCCTCGAACTGGACATACACTTTCTTTGATATCCTAACAACATGTCTAGATGTTTATTCATAACCTTGATTGCTCATGCATAGAAGTATTCTTTATCCTCATTTAGATATAATAATAGAGAAAAGACCAAGGAAGGTCTACAGTCCTCAGAGGTGGCATGGATAGCACATTCTTCCACATACCACCTTACTTAATTTTGCATCTGGAGCTCTCACTGCCCCCCTTCCACCATTTGTGGCCACGCATCTCTCCCCCAAGGTTAAGGACTTTATTTGAGTCGCCCTGTTTTGTTTGTGATTTGCAGGAAAATTCGGCATAAGAATGTGGTGCAATTCATCGGTGCATGCACCCGACCATCAAACTTGTGCATTGTGACTGGTACATATTAGCAAACTTTGACGTTAAAGTTTAAGTGTACTCAAAGATATAATATAGCTTTATTCTTCTATTGAATCTGTTATTACAAGTGGCAACAGACTAGATTTACACAGTGTTTAGCTCATGGCGAATAAGATTTGGCAATT
>SOPF01028397.1:757429-790062 GCA_012979155.1 Hypericum perforatum | reverse complement strand
GCAAATGTACCGTAGGGGCAAGTAAAAGTTGTCTTCTCCTGATCCTCTGGTGCAATGGCAATCTGGAGATATCCTGAGTAACCATCCAAGAAGCAATAAAAGGTATGTCCTGCCAACCTATCCAACATCTGATCAATGAATGGTAGTGGAAAATGATCCTTTCGAGTTGCCTTGTTGAGCTTACGGAAGTCAATGCAAACTCTGTGGCCTACTACCATCCTTGTCGGTATGAGCTCGTTGTTGGTGTTGGAAATGACAGTGATGCCTCCTTTCTTCGGTACACATTGCATTGGACTCACCCATTTCGAGTCTGAAATGGGATAAATGATACCGGCGTCAAGCCACTTGATAACTTCTTTCTTCACTACCTCCTTAAGATTCGGATTGAGTCTTCGTTGTGCTTCCACTGATGGACTGAAATCATCCTCTAAAATAATTTTGTGCTGACAAAGCGAAGGACTAATCCCCTTGATATCTCCGAGTGTCCATCCAATGGCTTCTTTATGCTCGCCTACCACCTTTAGAAGTTGCTCTTCTTGATCTTGATCCAACAAGGATGAAATGATTATTGGCAACTTTTGATCTTCTCCTAAGTAAGCATACTTGAGATGTTCTGGAAGTGGCTTGAGTTCTAATTCCGGTGGTGCAATGGTAGACGACTGTAGCTTAGGCCTTGGTGTGTCATCTAACTCCAGCGATTCTGCTGTGCGCGCCCATGCCACCATCTCTTTAGGATCTTCAATGTTATCACCATCTTCCCACAGAATTTTTTGCTCTTGCTCTTCTTCCTTCATAGCAACAATCTCATCCACAACATCAATCCGGTAGCAATCATCCTCCGCAGATGGGTACCTGGCTGCTTCAAAAACATTGAATACAACCTCATCATCACAAACCTTGAAACGAAGCTCACCTTTCTCTACATCAATACTTGTCTTTCCGGTGGCCAAGAATGGACGACCAAGGAGAAGTGGTACGTCTCGATCTTCTTCCATCTCCATGACAATGAAGTCAACTGGGAAAATCAAAGTGTCAACCTTGACTAGCACATTCTCCACAATCCCTTTTGGTCTGGTCACCGATCGATCAGCAAGTTGAAGGACAATTGAAGTGGACTTCATGTCTCCCAACCCAAGCCTTCTAAATATTGAGAACGGCATAAGATTGATGCTTGAACCAAGATCGATCAATGCTTTCTTGAATGTTTGATCTCCAATAGTACATGGAATAGTGAAACTTCCGGGGTCCTTCATCTTTTGAGGTAGCTCGTGGCTCAAAACAGCGCTACACCCTCTCGTCAATGGAATGACTTCAAAATCATCAATTCTCCGCTTCTTTGAAATGAATTCTTTGATCCACTTTCGGTATGTTGGCATTTGCTCAAAAGCGTCAAGGAGCGGTATGTTGATATGAAGATTTTTGAAAAGCTCCAAAAACTTGTGATAGCTCGGGTGCATGACTTGCTTGTTCACCCTTTGAGGAAATGGCGGTGGAGGATACTTTCGTTCCTCTTTCTTCTCGGGCTGCTTTATTTCTTCTTTTCCACCAGAATGCACACCCAGCGTACGTTGGTCAGGCAGCGTCTGCTGCTCTTGGCTACTGCCCAAATGGTCTTCTTTCTCGGACAAGCCCAGCGTACGCTGGTTGGCCAGCGTCCGCTGGGTATCACGGCTGTTCCCCTCATCTGTTGGTTTGATTGCTTCCTCGGATGACTTATCTTTTCCATTGATAGGATTAACTTGTAGCTCATCTTCCTCTTCCGCAACTATCTCTCTTGGTGAAGGATTTACTTGTGCCTTCACCACATTCTTCCCCAAGTTCAAACCACTTCTTGTTGTTATTGCCTTGCAATGCTCTTGTTTGGTGGGTGGAGCTTCGGTGTTGCTTGGAAGAGTTCCAGGTGGTCTTGCATTAAGTTGCGTTGCTAGCTGGCTGATTTGTACTTCAAGATTGCGAATGGTTGCTTCATGGCTCAAAACTTGCTTGCGCAACTCATCCTCTCCTCGACGATCTTGTGGTGGTAGTCCTTGCTGCTGCCACCTTTGTTGATATGGTTGAAATTGTTGAGGTGGAGCACCTTGCACATTCCCACCTCCGTAAGGTGGTCTCGGTTGTTGAGGTGCCTGTTGACCTGCATTATTCTTCCATGAAAAATTTGGGTGGTTTCTCCAACCCGGGTTATACGTATTGGAATATGGATCATTATTCCTATTAGTATTACCCACAAAATTGACAGGCTCAGCAATTAATGAACAACTATCTGTGCTATGTGATCCAGTACAAATTTCGCAAACCTGAGAAGATGAAGTTGCTTGCAATGACATTGATCCTTGCACTAGTTGTGTAAGTGTTGCAACTTGTGCTTTCAAAGCATTTACCTCATCATTGTCTTGAACACTAGCAACTCTCTTTCTCTCGGTTCGTTCTCCCCAATCATGGTTGTTGGTAGCCATGGCTTCAATGATTTGAAAACCATCAGCTTCCGACTTATCTGTCAAGTTTCCTCCAGCTGCTGCATCTAGGTTGACTCGAATAAGTGGCTCACATCCATTGTAGAATGTTTGGATAAGCATCCATTCTGGTATCTGATGATATGGGCATTCGCGAAGTAGTCTCTTAAAGCGATGCCAAGCCTCGTGCAACGATTCACCACCTAGCTGTTTAAATTGAGAAATCTTATTACGCAATTGAGTGGTTTTACCTGGAGGATAATGCTTTTCCAAGAACTTGTCGGCAAGCTCGTCCCATGTTGTGAAGGTGCCGGCTGGAAATGAATCTACCCACTCCCTAGCATCATCTTTCAAACTATACTTGAACAGTCGAAGCTTGATGGCATCTGGTGTGACACCATTGTACTTTACTGTCGAACAATGATCCTCGAAATTTCGGATGTGCTTTGCTGGATTTTCTGAGGGATAACCTCCAAATTGGTCTTTTTCAACCATTGAAAGGAGGTTGCTCTTGATCTCGAAATTGTTTGCCTCCACGGTTGGATACTCTATACTTGACCGAAGATCGGCAAGTCTTGGATGTGACTTGTGTCTCATGGCGGCAGGAACATTCACTACTTGTCGATCGGCCATCTCTTCCGTATGTAAGTTTCTTCTTCTGATTCGTCAAATGGTTTGTTCAATCTCTGAATCTTGCTCAAGAAGAGGTTGGTTCTCACGACGAGTATTTGGCATTCACCTCCTGTACTTGTATGGTACTATAACACTCAACAGAGAGGATCAAATGCAACAAGAATAATAAACATGTAACAAAGCTTAGTCACAAAATTAAGAACACTAGTTCCAATATTAACGAAAACAAATTCAAACTTCTATTCCCCGGCAACGGCGCCAAAAACTTGATGCGGTCCAACTAGGATCAATTATACGTGCAAGAATTACACGATCGCACAAGTAATATCGTGATAAGTAGGATCGTCTCTACAGGGAATAGCAAATGAGAATTGTTCGTTAAGTACCAGTTGTGCGTTCCTAGATCTTAAGCTAAGCAAACGGATCGTTGGGTTGATGATCTAACACTATTACTACCAATAATACCGCAAAATCTCAAGGTTGTCAATCTCAATCTTTTAACGATACTTCTAGACTACAAACTCAATATCGCTACGAATCTAAGTTTGTCAGGCCTGGATTCAATAACAATACCAAGTTGAGATACACGTATGAAAGCTATGATCTAAACCAAGTTGTCATCCTTGATCATTGATTAAGCATTCATGGAATTGAAACTAAATAAGAACTTCAATAATAGAAATAATCTTAAAAACAAAGGAAATGGAAGTACCTTGATGATATCAAATTCAAATGTTAATTTCAATATTCTCAAGAACACTATCCAAAAACATAAAATAAAGTCTAAACACTCAAATCTACAACTTGGAGGATTTCTTGACTAAGCTCTCTTGATCTTCTTCTTTTTCTCCCAAGCTCCTCTCTTTTCTCCCCTCCAAGTTGTATTCCAATAGCAGCCTCCTGCCCCTCTTGTCCTCTCCCGTGAGTGCTTGCCACCCAAGCAAAGACCATGCTTAGAATGATAAGATGTTCTCTCGACCCTAAATACAAACTAAGCACAGCAAAGAACCAACTATATGCATCACTTTAAGGACAATAAATCACTGAGTGAGAGTATTAGCAACTCGAACCAGCAACTTATCTAACTAACCTTTCCATTTAAACTATCTCCTCTCGGTTTCAAGTTTAAACTAACTTCTAACCTTGGTGATCAAGCAAGTTTAGCATGGCATTAAGTTCGTTAGTTTGACATGTTCATCATGTTTTTCACCCTCTAAACTGTGACTAAGTAGTGGCTTTAAGCCACCAAACTCAAAGATCAACTACTCACACATTCTTGCAAAGAACAATATACACATAAACATGAACATACTTAGCATTAATTAACAAAATGAAGAGTTTAAGTGAAGAAAGCTTTACAAGATTGAAACCAGCTTTCTTCCTCACGTTCTTCACTGAAAGATGGCCCAAGTTCGTGCTGCAGACCTCTCTCTCTCACTCAAACTTGTCTTATCTACACTAATGTACATAATTAGCATAAAACAAAAGTCAAAAGTCAAAACAAATATAAACTAACATAATATCCTAACTACTATCCACCCCCTCATCTACAATGGTCTGCCATGGTCACAAGAAGGCCAAAAATCTCGAGTGCATGGCCCCCTCCAGTGTTTTCCACTCAAAGAGGCAAGTGACAGCTCTGTCACTGTCTGGTCTGGCGTACGCCAACTGTGCCTGGCATGCACCAGATCCTCAGGTGCTCGGTCATTCACGTCTGGTCATTCTTGCTCATGGTCGTTTGCTCCTAGTGCAGTCCTGGCGTGCGCTAACTTCCTCTGGCATGTGCCAGGTCCTCAGCTTTGCTCTTCTCGCCTTTGCATCTTTCCTCTCATCCATGCATCCACTCGTCTAGCTCGGTTGTCATCCATTTCCTCGAATTAGCTCCTAAAACCATAAAACATAATGAGAAACAAAATACACAACTAAAAACATGAAATAAACAAAACTACGCCAAAGATAACTAAAACTCAAAATAAAACAACCTAAAATACTAAAAATGGACTCGAAAATGGACACAAGTAATGAGTGTTTTAAGCACTCATCACACCCCCACACTTGAATCTTTGCTTGTCCCCAAGCAAAACTCAAATGCGGATACAAAATAAACAAAAATCACATACACACACACAAAACGAGGTAAAGACTTGGCAAGACTCGATCAAAACTTAACTTCCCTCAAAAACATCAACTTATATTAAAATCTCATCATAAACCTAGTTAGTTCATCAATTTCAAAGCACAAAACACTACAAACTAATAGGCACCTCGACACTCTATTGTTTAAAAAAGTGTTGACTCTATGTAAAAGACACTAGAAGGTTAAACTCTCAAGGATAGTAAAGTGTATCACTCATATAATGTGTATGGTCAACTTCCTATCACTCGCATATTGGTTAATATCTCAATGCATCCTACATCCTACTAAGCGCTATCTAAAAGTCGTAATGGTTGTCAATGATCGGGGGGCTTTTTCATCGGGTTGTAATAGGGCTGAAGGTCAGGGTGAGGTAAAAATATATGGAAAGTGGCTAAACCACCCAATCCGAGGACTCAATACATGAACTAAGCAGTCTCTCGCCTAATCTAAAACATCCTCACCAAGTATAATAAACGTACATTCCCCAATATCCCTATATACTAAGACTTAGAAGTTCAAGTTTTGCCTAAACTTATGCTTATTCAACTTTTCTTTCTTTTTCTTTTCTTTCACTTCTCTTTTCTTTTCTTTTTCTTTTCTTTTTCACATCTCTTTTTCACTTCTCTTTTTCACTTCTCTTTTTCACTTCTCTTTTCTTTTTCACATTATAACTCATGTACGTGTCTAGGCAAAACTCGGCTTCTCAATATGGTCATAAACTATAAAAACCCCAAAATATACCCCAAGTTGGTCTCAGATACCGACTACACATAATACAAACATTCCCAATAAGCACAAACTATAAGTCCTTGAATCGGATGATCAAAGGTAGGGAAGATGATGGATAATAGGCTCAAAGTTGGCTTCCTCATCTAAGATCAATAAAAAGGCTCGGCTCAAATGGTTTAACGCAAATGGTAGTAAAGGATTTTGGCTCTAAGGCTCTAGGCTCAAATATCTAAGAATGCCCCGTCATCTCACTAACTTCCACGCAACCTAGACCACGATAAGTACTAGTAGGATGCCTTAATTAATTAACACAAGTATGCACCTCATGAAAAATAGAGACTGGTGTCTCTTCCGTCGGCTCAAATCCTCACAAGGTACACTAAAAAACCCTTTAATCTAGTCTACATAGTGAAACTACTTGCCTAAACAACAGAGTGTGAGGTTTCTACCAATTCCTAGGCTTTGTACTCGAATTAAATCCCTAACTAAGGATTTGATAAAATTCTAACACAAGTTAAAAATTTTTGAGGGGGGTCAAATTTATGAAAAATTCATGCCAAGTCTAAACCTACACGTCCTAGACACTCTAAACGTCCTAAGAAGAAAGATTCCTTCCTGGAAAGAACCCTCCCCCACACTTGAATGACACATTGTCCTCAAGGTGTCTAATACACGCAATCAAAATCACAAATATCACACAAAATAGAAATACGAACATGCAAGAAATCAAAAGCAAAGATAAGCAAACAAACACACTTAACAAAAATCTAATACATAAAAGGGCAAATCAATAAAGTAAAACAAAAATAAAAAGAATAAGGAAGTAGGAGCTCCCTGTCAATCCTGTGATGGCGACTGTGGTGGAAAGGAAAATCCACTACCGAAGTTCTCGGCCCATTGTCGCATCCATGCCGCTTACTCCCTCTACTGCTCCATAAATGCTCGCTGCTCAGCGTAGAACGCGTGTTGCTCCTCTATCTGCACTCTCTGGTGCTCTTCAATGCGAGTAGTCGATGACATCACATGCTGAAGCTGTGCGCTATATCCCTGAAGCTGCTCGCCGTAGCCCTGCAGCTGCAACTGCATCGCAGCAAACTGGTCATGAAGATCTATCTGCGGGCGTGGAGACTAATGGCTGGGTCCAGCCTCGTCATGATGCTCTTCCTCCTCCTACTCCTGCTCCTGAGGGTCAGGTGCTTGCGCTGGCGGTGGAAGGCCTAATCTGGTAAGGGTAGCTAAGACCGCCTAACGCTCCTCCCACGGCTTGTACCGCACTATCTCCTCGCCATCTCTTATCATCGTCTTCTTGATCAGCTTGCTGTAGTTGAGCTTGTCGATGTCAAGATCCACCGGCTCCACATACAACCTTGTATACTCTAAAAATCTCGCAGGAAAATGGTGACGTGCAATACGAGAAATAATATGACCTAGGTATAGATGCCTAGGTTCCCTATTGCTAATTGAACGTGCAAAGCAGTCAACCACCATAGAATAAGTGTTAAACCTAACATCGTGGCAGAGGCAGTCGATGGCATATAGTTGAGATCGGAACACTTTAGACTCTTCCTATTGACCATAGAAGGTCAAAGTTATAAAGCGATGAAGGATACCTAAGTATGGTTCTCTAATCAGCGCATTAGGCGCGCTTCCCGACTCGTATTAAGCGAAACCAGTAATCTCATGCCAAGCCTGATGGGCTAAACTAGTTTGGCAAAAATCTAAAGCTCCACCACCACTTGTAAGTTCAAATAGGTCAACAAATTCATCTTCATCCATCTCAAGATCAGTGTCAAATACTCGTGCAGTAAATGAATGCCTATTTGCCTGAACCTGCAGAGTGTAGTAGAACTCCATCGCTAACTCCTGTCTAGCCAAAATTGTTCTATCCTTAAAGTACCCCCACCCCAGCTTATCAAAAGCCTCATCCAACTCATCAACTACCCCTAAAATTCTCATCTCATTCCAATTAATCTTAAAATGACTAACAGTAGTGAGTTGAGAAAATTGTTGGTACCTATCTCCCTCCCAATCGTTGAAGATTGTGAAGGGAGCATTATAGCGGTGGCGGATGTCTCTGGGTCGATCTGATGAAGAATCTGACCCTGATGGTGTAGGAGTCCATGTGCACTTCCTTGTATTCCTCCTGATGATCCGGCTTGATCCTTCAGTTCTTGACATTGTTGATTCATGTTTTCGGACTGTGGGTAGTACGAGCAAAGTCTCCGGGATGCTTGGGCAAGAGTAGATCTAGGTTTTGGATTTGAGAATTCTTATGGATGGTGAATTGTGAGTAAAAATTGGCTGCTATCGAATATATAGTCTCCCATTCTGACCTACCTGGCGTACGCCAGACATACCTGGCGTACGCCAGGTTTTCATATTGGGCATAATTGGCGTGCGCCAATGACTTCTAGCGTATGCCAGTCAGTGAATTTTTGGTGAAAATAGCTTTTGCCATTTACATTCTACCTATGCCAACTAATTACAAACACTTAAACTAACAAATTGATAACAACACACAAATATACATCTAAACTAATTTTTTTGTGTTTTTCTTTAATTTTTAATTTTTTTGGCTTTTATGTACGCTGCGTTCCTGGAAAGCTTGAAAACTAGACGCCTCATTCTGATGAGTCATTCCTTTGACGGATTGTCAATTATCATGACCTTTTCGGCACGAAGCCTAACAAGGTCATGATGTATTAGCACAGTCACTCGATTGGCGTATAGTACTATATCTGATGCAATCACCATCAAAGGTGCAACTTCAATATCCGCCGCTCACACAGCTCCTCAATCGCGTACCAAGACGAACTTCATGGTCTCGCAACCCTTTCAGCACGAAGCTTAATGGGGTTTTGACGCAACAAGACAGTTCTCTCGGTTTGCGAAATTGTAATATGTTTGCTACAAATACCGTCGTACTCCAACTTCCCACAATCGTGACAAAACCCAAATCTTGCCATCCTTTGTCTGTATGCACACTTCGATGTTCCTCTAGAATGTTTCTCCAAATTCTCTCTGCATCTCTCGAGTCTCAACATTTCTTTTGCTTGCTTCAGAATGACGAGACAAATGTCCATTGGGATTTTCTTTGAGATTAGTAATCTAAGCAACAATATATACTTAACACAAAACATCCTGTTCTTTATCCTCTAACAGGTAAAAGAGAAACACTTTTTTTTTACTGATCCATCTCTTGTTGTTTCAATAGACACACCTCACAATCGGAGTACCATGATGTACTAGTTCCTTTCCTTGCGACTCTCCTGGCATTACACCTAGTGGAGCCACCATTTAATTCCACGGTTCTCACTTTTGGCAAGGGGTGACTAGCATGTTGTAAGTCACGACGCTCGATTCTCAAAGTTTCTTTTGCCGTACAGAGAATAACTAGGCAAATTTCTAGTGGAAGCTTCTTTTTCACTAGGAAACTTACTAGTAAAATGTACTTTGAGCAAAACATTTCTTCCTCTCTTGTAATTCTGCACGTAAAAGAAAATAATATAGTCCATATTAGTAAAATAATCGAAGTAAATACTAATAAAATTAAAAATGAACCTAATAAACCTAAACATGCTAATTTAGAGTCGTCAGCTTGACTACTTTTGTGTTTATGCATTATTCAACATATTAACCAATTGCACTTCTACAATTTGGTTAATGATGTCTCCTCCCAGGTAGATTTTGCATCTTTGGCCATTAACTCTAAATACCTCTCCCTTGGTACTTTGTAAATCAAGTGCCCTAAAAGGGAACACTTTCATAATCGTGTAAGGTCTGCTCCATTTAGATTTGAGCTTCCCAGGGAAGAGTTTAAATCTAGAGTTAAAAAGAAGAACATGTTGACCCTCTTTAAAATCTTTTCTGATAATATAGGCATCATGTCTTTTTTGTCTTTTCCTTGTAGAGTCTTGAGCTTTCGAATGCAAGATCTTGAATTTCTTCCAACTTATAGAGTTGGAGAATTCTTCGTTCTCTTGCCTTTTTGTAATCGTAATTAAGGGTCTTGATGGCCCAGAATGCACGATGCTCAAGTTCCACAAGAAGATGGCATGCCTTGCCATAAACTATCCTATAAGGCAACATTCCTATTGGAGTTCTTAATGATGTTCAATATGCCCATAAGGCATCATCGAGCTTATTCGACCAATCTTTCCTCACCGATCTAACCATTTTTTCCAAAATCTTTTTGAGCTCTCGATTCGAAAGCTCCACCTGTCCGCTTGTTTGGGGATGATAAGGTGTTGCCACCTTATGAGTTACCCCATATCTTTTAAGTAGGACTTCGAATGGTTTATTGCAGAAATGTGATCCACCATCACTAATTATTGCTCGTGGTACTCCAAATCTCGAGAAGAGTTTTTTAAGAAATAGGATAACAACTCTAGTGTCATTTGTAGGTGACGCCAAAGCTTCTACCCACTTTGAAACATAATCAACTCCAACCAAGATGTATTTGTTGCCATTCGATGTGGGAAAAGGTCCCATAAAGTCCAACCCCCACACATCAAAGAGCTCAACCTCTAAAATACCAGATAATGGCATCTCATTTCTTTTTGATATGTTACTCGTTCTCTGGCAGCGATTACATTATTTCACATAGGTACGTGCGTCTCTAAATATGAAAGGCCAATAGAATCCGCACTCAAATAACCTTGCTGCAGTCCTTATTGCTCCATAATGACCTGAGTAAGTAGTTTTGTGACATTGCTCTAAAATATTAGTTATTTCCCACTCAGTAATGCACTGTCGAAGCACCCCATCATTACATCTCTTAAAGAGATATGGATCATCCCAAACAAACAGTTTAGCATCCCTTAGGAATTTCTTCCTTTGAGGATAACTTAGGCCTACTGGAATAATTTTTCCAACTAAAAAGTTGGCAAAATCTGCATACCAGGGGGCTTCCACTCTACTTATTGTCATCAGAGTTTCATCAGGAAACTCTTCCTGTATCTTACCATTTTTCTCCATCCCGTCGCTTTTCTCTAACCGAGAGAGATGATCTACGATAACATTTTCAGCTCCTTTCTTATCCTTGATTGATAAATCAAATTCTTGAAGTAACAAAATCTAGCGCATTAAGCGAGGTTTAGCATCTTGCTTTGAGAATAAATATTTCAAAGCAGCATGGTCAGTATAGACTATAACTTTTGAACCTAGCAAGTATGCTCTGAATTTGTCACAAGTGTAGACAACCGCAAGTAACTCTTTTTCTGTGGTTGTATAATTGAGTTGTGCTCCTGCCAATACTCTACTAGAATAGTAGATGACATGTAACTTTCCCTCTTTCTTCTGTCCAAGAACCCAACCTAAAGCTAAGTCACTTGCATCACACATTAGCTCAAATGAAAGTTTCCAATCTGGCGATGAGATAACCGGAGCTGTTACTAAAGCTCTCTTTAAGGCATCAAATGCCTTCTGACAATGCTCGTCAAAATTGAAGGACACGTCCTTCACTAACAAGTTTGTGAGAGGCTTAACAATTAGAGAGAAGTTCTTGATGAATCTTCTATAAAAGCCCGCATGACCCAAAAAGGCTCTAATTCCCTTAACTGTGGTTGGTGCAATCATCTTCTCTATCGTGTCTGTCTTAGCTCTATCCACTTCCATTCCAACTTTAGAAATCTTGTGCCCAAGAACTATTCTTTCGTCTACCATAAAATGGCACTTTTCCCAGTTGAGTACAACATTCTTTTCCTCACATCTTTCCAGTACCTTATCAAGATTTTCCAGACAATGATCAAATGAGTTTCCAAATACCGAGAAGTCATCCATAAAAATTTCCATAATCTTCTCGTTCATCTCCCAAAAGATGGACTCCATACAACGTTGGAATGTTGCTGGTGCACAACTTAATCCAAAAGGCATTCTGCGATAAGCAAAAATACCAAAGGGACAGGTGAAAGATGTCTTCTCCTGATCTCTGGGGTATATCGCTATTCGGTTGTACCCTAAGTACCCATCCAAAAAGCAATAGTAAGAATAACCTGCTATTCTTTCTAACATTTGATCAATGAATGGCAAAGGGAAGTGATCCTTCTGTGTGGCGTCATTCAATTTCTTGTAGTCAACACACACCCTCCAACTGGTCACAGTACGTGTTGGAATGAGTTCCCCCTCATATTGATTACTACTGTCATTCCCCCTTTCTTGGGGACACAATGGATTGGACTAACCCATTCACTATACGAAATTGGATAGATAATTCCAGCTTCTAGAAGCTTGATCACCTCCTTCTTTACAACCTCCTTCATGTTTTGATTAAGTCGCCTTTGTTGGTCTACCCTCGGCTTTGCTCCATCCTCCATGTGAATATGGTACATCATAATTTCTGGGCTTATCCCCTTGATGTCGGAGATTTGCCAAGCGATTGCCTTAATCCATTTGTTCACAATTGCAAGCACTTTATCCTCTTCATCCTTTGAGAGCTTATTTGAGACTATAATTGGCAACCTCCCTCCATCTATTAGGAACGCATACCTTAGATGCGGTGGTAGCTCTTTCAACTCTAAGGATGGAGCTTTCACAATTGATGGTGGAGTTCGATATTTCAAATGAATCTCTAATTCCTCAAGTAGGCTTTTCTTGTCGACTTCTTCCTTCACTTCTTCCATAATTTCCTCCTCTTCTTTGTGTTGTCATTTTTCCTCTATTCCCGAAATATTTTCCTTACTGCACTCAAGAATACATTCATCAACAACATCAATTTTCATGCACATACCTTCATCAAGAGGATGCCACATCACACTTGTCATGTTAAACTCTACTTTCTCCTCTCCAATTCTGAGAACCAATTTTCCATTATGCACATCTACCAATGCATGTGCTGTGTTGAGGAAGGGTCTGCCAAAAATTAGTAGACAATTCTTGTCCTCAGAAAAATCCAGAACCACAAAGTCAACTGGAAAGATGAACTTGTCAATCTTAACCAGGATATCCTCAACCACACCAAATGGTTTTTTTATTGTTTGGTCTGCCAACTAGAGTAGCATAGAAGTTGGCTTTACATCACACAACCCTATTTTTGAAATGTCGATAAAGGCATCAAGTTGATACTTGCGCCTAGATCACATAAACATTTTGGAAACTCAGTGTCACCAATAAAACTAGGAATCGTAAAACTCCCAGGATCTTGAAGCTTAGTAGGAAGGTTTGTTGAAATTAGAGAACTACAATCTACCCTAAGGGCGACTGTCTCTTTATCTTCCCACTTTTTCTTCTTCGTCACGAGTTCCTTAAGAAACTTGGCATAGTGTAGAACTTGATCTAGCATCTCAAAAAAAGAGACACTAATCTGTACATCCTTCATTTTCTCCATAAAGCGGAGAAACTTCTCATCCATTCCCGACTTTCTCTTTACCCTCTGAGGATAAGGTAGAATGGGAATCATTGGTGGTGGTGATACGTAAACTTCTTCTTCCTCTGCCATTTTTTCTTCTGAAGTTTTCTCTTGCGGCACTTCTTCAACTTTCTCTTCCTCTACATCTTCAACCTTATCTTGGCTAGAGTCCACTACTTTACTTTCCTTAGCCTTCTCATTGACTGTTTGAGAAGCTAATTCTTTATCGCTTCTTAAAGCGATAGCATTAACGTGACCTCGAGGATTTTCTTTGGTAGAACTGGAGAGTGATCCTGAAGCTCTTTGGGCATTTGCCTTTGCAATTTCCCCAAGTTGTATTTCCATGTTGCGCATGGCAGTTGGCTGCCCCCTAAGGAATTATTCCAAATTATTTTGCCTTGCTTCTTGACTTGCCAAGGCTTTCATTATTTTGCTTTGGTTAGTGGATGATTCTCCAGTTTGCTGGATGAATTTCTCTACCTTGTCAAATCTTTCCTCTAGGGCCCCCATTCTTTCTCCTAAAAATCCACGTGGTTGAAAACCAGGTGGTGGTCCTTATTGTGGTGCTCGTAATGGTAGTCCTTTATCAGGGACAATTGCCATAATGTCTTCATTGCTTCTGTCTTTCCATGAGAAGTTAGGATGATTCCTCCATCCAGGATTATATGTTGAGGAATATGGATTATTTCCCATTCGGTTTCCTCCTTGTCCTTGACCACTCAAAATTGACTGGCTCAGTTTGTTGGTTCATCATGGCACATTGACTAATTTCATGGCCAATGTTACCACAAGCTTCACAATTTTGTTGAATAGCGACAGCATTAAATCTAACTGAGCTTGAAATGATGAGGAAGCATCAAGTTCAATCATTCCTCTCTTCTCCCTTCGCTCAGTTAGTTCTCTCAGCTCTCTGATAGGTTATTTCTTTCTCTCATTTGTGATTATCCTATTTGTTGTTGCCAACTCTTCCAGAACATGCTAGGCTTCATCTCTTTCCTTCCTTAGAAAATTCCCATTAGAGGCAGCATCAACAGTTCCCATTGTTGTCGGTGAAAGGCTAAAATAAAAAGTTTTGAGCAAAGACTCCTTTGATAAACATGGTGTGGGCAACTCCTTTGTAATTCCTTAAATCTCTCCCAAGTTTCACTCAAAGAGTCACCTTCAAATTGTTCAAAATTTGTGATCTCCTTAACTAGCTTGCTTGTCTTTGAGTATGGGAAATATTTATCCAGGAAAGCATTTGCAAGTTCCGCCCAAGTAGTTATTCGAGTATCCTTAAGTTGCTTATACCACAGTTTAGCCTTGTCTCTAAGCGTGTATGGAAACATTCTTATCTTAATGACATCATCAGATACTCCTTAATACTTAAAGTTATCAGCTAATTCCATAAAGTTTCCAAGATGGTCATTTGCGTCTTCATTAGGTAGTCCATAGAACTGACTCGATGCTTGAAGCATATGAATCACTACCGGCTTGATTTCGAAGTGATTAGCTTCAATAGCTGGATGCTGGATTCCAGTTTTTGCTCCTTCATATGTCGGTCTTCCATGGTCCAATAGAGATTGTCGAGGTGCTTGAGCTTCAGCTCCTTGTCCTTCTTGTCTTTGATCCATCCTTGATTTATCTCTTTTTTCCTTGCGCAATGACCTTTCTAATCGAGTAATGTCTTCTTCAAATTCTAACGGAGAATTTTTTGTTGACCTAGTTAAGGGCATGCACGTAACTTTCCTCGCAAGTAACTTGTGTTGCAAGTAACGCTAAAAATTAACTCTAAATTTTTTTTGTTGTTTTTTTATTATATTATATTATAATGATAATATATAAAAGTTTTCCTAACCCAAGTTTGTTCACCAAATCAAGTATTTAAAACTCGATCCCCGGCAACGGCGCTTATTTGTTCCTAATCTTCCCGGGCGAGAGGGGTCTGCTCTTATCCTTAAGTTTTCTGTTATTTTTCTAAACGACAGGTCATCTGTCTGGACGACCTGGCGTACGCCAAAAATTCCTGGCGTGCGCCAGGTTTAACGAATTAGAAGAGTTGGCGTACTCCAACTCTTCTGGCGTGAGAGTTTTTGCCTAGGATGGCTAAAGTTGGCGTACGCCACCTATGTCTAACGTGCGCCAACACAACAGTTTTTCTAGCAGAGTTGCACAAATGAGTAAGTAAAGGAAACTCGTCCCACAAGGACCGAGTTTAAAGCTTCAACTTGGTTTCGTAACTTGTCTAAGATCAATTTATGAAGTGGTTTGATGGAAATACTCGTTCTAAGTCGAATTACTAATCTAACAAATTATGAACTTAGTTACTTAAAGGTTTGGTTTTCTAACAGATTTTTAACAACTTATATTGCACAAATGAGCAAAGTAAACTTAAAACCACAATAATCATCGAATTCAGAAGGTTTACTAAGTACATAACATGGTCCTAGTGTTTCAAAATCAACCAAACTACACTCTCGTGCTAGAAAGGCCTAAATTGCTTCTTTACCATGCTTAGAATGATAAGATGTTCTCTCAACCCTAAATACAAACTAAGCATAGCAAAGAACCAACTATATGCATCACTTTAAGGACAATAAATCACTGAGTAAGAGTATTAGCAACTCGAACTAGCAACTTATCTAACTAACCTTTCCATTTAAACTATCTCCTCTCGGTTTCAAGTTTAAACTAACTTCTAACCTTGGTGATCAAGAAAGTTTAGCATGGCATTAAGTTCGTTAGTTTGACATGTTAATCATGTTTTTCACCCTCTAAACCGTGACTAAGTAGTGGCTTTAAGCCACCAAACTCAAAGATCAACTACTCACACATGCTTGCAAAGAACAATATACACATAAACATGAACATACTTAGCATTAATTAACAAAATGAAGAGTTTAAGTGAAGAAAGCTTTACAAGATTGAAACCAGCTTTCTTCCTCACGTTCTTCACTGAAAGATGGCCTAAGTTCGTGCTGCACACCTCTCTCTCTCACTCAAACTTGTCTTATCTACACTAATGTACATAATTAGCATAAAAAAAAGTCAAAAGTCAAAACAAATATAAACTAACATAATATCCTAACTACTATCTACCCCCTCATCCACAATGGCCTGCCATGGTCACAAGAAGGCTAAAAATCCCGAGTGCATGGCCCCCTCCAGTGTTTTCCACTCAAAAAGGCAAGTGGCAGCTCTATCACTGTCTGGTCTGGCATACGCCAACTGTGCTTGGCGTGTGCCAGATCCTCAGGTGCTCGGTCGTTTGCATCTAGTCGTTCTTGCTCGTGGTCGTTTGCTACTAGTGTAGTCCTGGCGTGCGCCAACTTCCTCTGGCATGTGCCAACTTCCTCTGGCGTGTGCCAAGTCCTCAGCTTTGCTCTTCTCGCCTTTGCATCTTTCTTCTCATTTATGCATCCACTCGTCTAGCTCGGTCGTCATCCATTTCCTCGAATTAGCTCCTAAAACCATAAAACATAATAAGAAACAAAATACACAACTAAAAACATGAAATAAACAAAACTATGCCAAAGATAACTAAAACTCAAATAAAACAACCTAAAATACTAAAAACAGACTAGAAAATGGACACAGTAATGAGTGTTTTAAGCACTCATCAATGGCAGAGCAACAAATCGTCAACATTCCAGTTGACAACATGAGAAAATCACACCCTAGATTGACTGATCTTAGGTCAAGTATTACATATCCAACTGTTGAAGCTAACAATTTTGAGCTCAAGAATAATCTTATTCAAGCAGTTCGGCAAGATCAGTTTGGAGGATTGCCTTTTGAAAATTCAGCAAAGCATATTCAGACATTTGAAGACCATTGCTCAACGGTCAAGTATAATGGTGTCTTGCTAGATACCATTAAACTTTGCCTTTTCAAGCATAGCCTAAAGGATGATGCTAGAGAATGGGTTGACTCATTTCTTGGAGGCACCTTCACTACTTGGGATAAACTTGCAAATAAGTTCTTAGAGAAGTACTACCCACCAGGTAAAACTACTCAATTGCACAATAAAATTTCTCAATTTAAACAGCATGGTGGAGAATCTCTTCATGAGGCCTGGCATCGATTCAAGGCTCTCCTATACGATTGTCCACATCATGAAATTCCTGAATGGATGATCATTTAAACTTTCTACAATGGATGTGAGCCGCAAGTCCATGTCAACTTAGCTGCAGCAGCTGGAGGAAACCTGACAGAGAAAACAGAAACTGATGGCCTCCGCATTATCGAAGCAATGGCTACCAATAATCATGAGTGGGGTAAGCGAGCTGAAAGATGAAAGGTTGCTAGTGTGCAGGACAATAATGAAATAGTTGCGCTTAAGGCAGAAGTTGCAGCCCTTACACAAGTAGTCAAAACTGCTTTTGCACCATCAGTCGCATCGTTATCCCAGGTTTGCGAGATTTGCACTGGATCACATAGTACCAATACTTGCTCTTTCATTTCTGAAACTGTGAATTATGTGGGAAATACTAACAGAAATAATGATCCTTATTCTGCTACATATAATCCGGGTTGGAGAAACCACCCAAATTTTTTATGGAAGAATAATGCAGGTCAACAGGTATTTCAACAGCCGCGACCACCTTTCGGAGGTGGAAATATGCAAGGACCTCCACCTCAACAATTTCAACCATACTAACAAAGATGGCAACAACAAGGTTCTCCACAGCAGGATCGTCGAAATGAAGATGAGTTGCGCAAGTAAGTGATTAGCCATGAAGCAACCATCAGGAATCTAGAAGTACAGATCAGCCAACTAGCAACACAACTCAATGCTAGACCGCCTGGCACTCTTCCAAGTAACACTGAAGCTCCTCCCACCAAGCAGGAGCATTGTAAGGCAATCACCACTCGAAGTGGTCTGGATTTAGGAAAGAAGGTAACCAACATTCCAGTTAACCCTCCATCAAAGAAGATAACCACAGAGGAAGAAGAAGAGTTACGAGTAAATCCTCATACCATGGTTAAGGATAAGCCTATCGAGGAAGTGGCCAAAAAGAATCTAGAAAGGAAATATCCTCCTCCACCTTTCCATCAAAGGCTAAACAAGCAAGCTTTACATCCAAGCTACCACAAGTTCCTGGAGTTGTTCAAAAATCTTCACATCAACATCCCACTCCTTGACGCATTTGAGCAGATGCCCTCTTATAGGAAATGGATCAAGGAGTTCATTTCAAAGAAAAAGAAGATTGATGACTTTGAAGTTATTCCATTGACCAGGGGATGCAGTGCAGTCTTGACCCAGGATCTTCCTCAGAAAATGAAGGATCCTGGAAGTTTCACAATTCCATGTACCATTGGCGATCAGATCTTCAAGAAGGCACTTATTGACTTAGGCTCCAGCATCAATCTTATGCCTTTCTCAGTATTTCAAAAGCTTGGATTAGGAGATATGAAGTCCACATCGATAGTACTTCAGCTTGCCGACAGGTTAGTGACTAGGCCAAAAGGAATAGTGGAGAATGTGCTTGTGAAGGTAGACACGTTGATCTTCCCAGTTGATTTTATTATCATGGAGATGGAAGAAGACCATGATGTTTCACTTCTCCTTGGCCGTCCATTTCTTGCTACTGGGAAGACTAGCATTGATGTGGAAAAAGGGGAGTTACGATTCAAAGTTTGTGATGATGAAGTTGTTTTCAATGTTTTTGAAGCTGCAAGGTACCCTTCCACCAAGGACGACTGCTACAGGATTGATGTCATTAATGAGATTGTGCTTAATATAGATGCTGTCATTGAGAATGAATTGGAGGAAATCCAAGGACCATATCTGGAGCAAGCATCATGGGTACGCACAGCTGAATCACTGGAATTGGCCGACACACGAAGGCCCAAGTTACAAGCATCCATCATCACACCTCCAGAAGTCGAACTCAAGACACTACCTAGTCATCTCAAGTATGCCTATCTAGGTGAGGGAAGTAAGCTGCCAATTATTATCTCTGCTTCTCTAAGCCAAGAACAAGAGGAAAAACTTCTCATGGTGATTGGAAGACATAAAGAAGCCATTGGTTGGACACTTGGTGATGTTAAGGGCATTAGCCCTTCCTTTTGTCAGCACAAGATTATTTGGGAGGACGAGTTCAGCCCATCTATAGAAGCTCAGCACAGGTTGAACCCAAAGCTGAAGGAGGTAGTGAGGAATGAAGTGATTAAGTGGTTGGATGCCGGTATCATTTATCCAATCTCTGATTCCAAGTGGGTAAGTCCTACTCAATGTGTACCAAAGAAAGGAGGGATTACAGTCATCCCCAATGAGAATAATGAGCTAATCCCTACACGGATGGTAGTTGGTCAGCGCGTTTGCATTGATTTCCGGAAATTGAATAAGGCAACTTGGAAGGATCATTTTCCATTGCCGTTTATTGATCAAATGCTAGACAGATTGGCAGGTCATGCTTATTACTACTTCCTGGATGGATATTCTGGTTATCTGCAAATCGCAATCGCCCCAGAAGACCAAGAGAAGACTACATTTACATGTCTTTATGGCACTTTTGCTTTTTGCAGGATGCCATTCGGACTTTGTAATGCACCTGCCACATTCCAGCGATGTATGATGGCCATTTTCTCTGACATGGTCAAGCATTAAATAGAGATCTTCATGGATGATTTCTGAGTATTTGGTAATTCATATGAGGAGTGTCTTATAAACTTGGACAAAGTACTTGAGCGATGCAAGGAAACCAACCTGGTCCTCAATTGGGAGAAGTGTCATTTCATGGTCACTGAAGGAGTGGTTTTAGGCCATAAAATATCAAGTGGAGGGTTGGAAGTTGATAAATCCAAGTTAGATATCATCGACAAATTGCCCTATCCTGTGACCGTTAAAGGTGTTCGAAGTTTTCTTGGCTATGCCGGATTTTATTGGAGATTCATCAAGGATTTCTCCAAAATCACCAAGCCACTTTGTCAACTACTAGAGAAGGATGTGCCTTTTATCTTTAATGAGGCATGCAAGGTAGCATTCAACACTTTGAAGAAGGCATTAGTTTCCGCACCGATCATTATATCACCAGACTGGGAGCTATCATTTGAGATTATGTGCGATGCAAGCGACTATGCGGTTGGGGTGGTACTTGGCCAGAAGAAAGACAAAAGATTTCATGCAATCTACTATGCCAGTCGTACTTTGGACGATGCCCAGATCAACTATGCAACTACAGAGAAGGAATTCCTTGCAGTGGTATTTGCTCTCGACAAGTTTCGAGCCTACCTATTTGGAAGTAAAGTGATTGTATACACAGATCATGCTGTCATTCGCTACCTTTTCAATAAGAAGGACGCAAAGCCAAGGCTCATTCGATGGATACTCTTACTCCAAGAGTTTAACATTGAGATTCGGGATCGTAAAGGCGTAGACAACCCAGTTGCTGATCATCTTTCACGCCTTAAAAATCCATTGGTAACATCTTTTGCACCAATTAATGAGTTTTCCCTGATGAGCAATTATATGTGTTAGATGTGGTTTCAATTCCATGGTATGCTGATATAGTAAACTATCTTGTGAGTAACATCATGCCTCCTAACATGTCTTTCGACACGAGGAAGAGATTTTTGCATGATGTCAGGTTCTATGTATGGGATGAACCCTATCTTTTTAAATAAGGGAAAGATCAGCTTCGAAGATGTATACCCCAAGAGGAGCAAGAGCTCATTCTTCACCATTGTCATAACTCTCTTTATGGAGGCCATTTCGCTGGTGAACGCACTATTGCAAAGGTATTACAAAGTGGATTCTACTAGCCTACACTCTTCAAGGATGCTGCTGCATTTGTAAAGAAGTGTGAGTTACCTCTGTAGGGAATAATGAAAGTTGAGATTTTTGACGTATGGGGCATAGACTTTATGGGCCCATTTGTACCTTCCGAACGAAATCTCTACATCTTACTGGCAGTCGACTATGTGTCTAAGTGGGTCAAAGCAGTGGCACTTCCAACGAATGATGCTAAGGTGATAGTTAAGTTCTTGCAAAAGAACATCTTCAGTCGATTCGGAACTCCTAGGGTGCTCATCAGTGATGGAGGTAAGCATTTTCGAAACAATCTTCTTGCAAATGCACTAACAAAATATGGGGTTACGCACAAGATTGTAACAGCTTATCACCCTCAGACAAGTGGCCAAGTTGAAGTTTCCAACAGGGAAATCAAGCGCATCCTTGAGGTCACGGTGAACCCATCACGAAAAGACTAGTCCGGTAAGCTAAACGATGCACTATGGGCATACAGGACTACATACAAGACCCCCATTGGGATGTCACCGTACCAGTTGATTTATGGAAAAGCTTGCCATCTTCTAGTCGAGCTTGAGCACAAGGAATATTGGGCACTACGTCGGTTGAACTTCAACCTTGACAAAGCTGGCGAGAAAAGAATATTACAACTTGAGGAGCTCGATGAATTTCATCTAAGAGCCTATGAAAATGCCAAGCTCTACAAGGAGAGAACCAAGAAATGGCATGACAAGAAGATCGTTCATCGAGAGTTTTACGCAGGTCAACAGGTGCTGCTATACAATTCACGCCTCAAACTTTTCCCCGGAAAGCTGAAGTCTAGGTGGACTGGACCCTACACGGTAGTCACGGTTTCTCCTCATGGGGCAATCCAAATCCGAAACGCCGATACACAGGAGGAATTTAAAGTCAATGGACAGTGTTTGAAGGCATATCTCGGCCACCAATTTGACCAGGAAAAGGTTCGTACAGACCTTGAGGATCCCACATCCTAGAACAAACCAAGGAAGGTAATGTCAAGCTTATGACTATAACTTAGCATGTTTTATATTACGTTTATGTCTATGTGTTAATGTTTGTCTTTAATATTTTGATGTATTTGTTCTTAAAAAAAAGCAAAGGAAAAAAAATGGCAGGAAAAAAAAAATCAGCCACGGCCGTGGCATTGAAAACCCACGCAAGTGGGAATTCTCGGCAACTTAAGTTGCCTTTAATTTCAATCAATTTTTTTTTTTCCTTTCCCTTTCTTAAAAAAATTTCAAAAAAAAAGGCAGCCACGGGGCTTTTACTAACCACGAAAGTGGTTTTCCACGGAAACATGGCAACTTAAGTTGCCTTGCATTTAATTTTTTTTTTTTGTTTCTTTCAAAAAAAATTTTCAAAAATCAGAAAAAATAAAATAATGCCACTTGACTTTGGGCCACGTTATTGTCGGCAACTTTTGCTTTCTTTCATTTTTTTTGGTTTTGTTTTGTCCTTTTCTTTTTGTTTTAGTCTTTTAAAAATCAAAAAAAAAAAAACCAAAAATCTTCTTACTTTTTCTTGCTTTCCACCGTAGCCATCTTCTTCCAGTCCTCCCATTTTCTCATTTTCCCCTCTTGAACACTCCATTTCTCTCCATTTTTCCTCTCCAAATCCTAGTTTCCAATTTATCTCAATCTTCCAAATCAAGAACACCTTTTCCATATAACTCAATCCTCTTCATCTTCTACCTTCCAATTTTTCCCCAAACACAAAATCCCAATTTTTAACTTAGAACCCTAATTTTGCCAAAAATTAAATTGCATCAATTTGGTATGGCAACAAGGGCTACAAAGGGGAAGAAGGGTAAGGAAGTAGTCATCGATCAACCTCCACTACCAAAGAACATCAACTTGCGAGGGCATAAAGATTTGCGAAAGTATAAAGCACCGTTCTTCATCGCTTCACAACAAGAAGGTGAAAAGTTCCAATCTCTCTCTACTATTCCATGGTCATCGGGTTCTTATTTTCATCCTGACTTTTTGACTACCATGAGAATTAATAATGAAATGAAAAAATTTGCATTACATCTTAGTTGGACCAAATTCATGTTCACACCTATGCCCAGAATTGAAAATTTGGTACGTGAATTTTACACCACTTTTGCATTTGTGAACAATGATAGAACTAAGTTTAAGTGTCGTTTAAAGGATGTTGAGTTTATTGTTGATGAAGATGTGATGTGTCAAGCTTTTGACTTTGAGAAGAGTGGATTTTCTAAGCATGAAAACTTTGACCAAAATACGTTTTGGAGATCACTTACTAGATTTCATCAATTTGATTCATCAAATTCTCCAAATGGTTTGCTTAGAGATGGTTCATTGCTTGTGTTTCATAAATTTATATGCACTTCACTGTTTGGAAAAATAGAAGACAATAAAATTCAAAAATGTGAACTATTTGACTTATATTGTTTGAAGATGCAACTGAAGTTTGACACTATTTCACAAATCTTTGAAATTTTTGATCGAACAACAAGAAAGACCCCAAAAATATTACCCCTTGGGCATGTGATTAGTACTCTGGCTTTGTTTTTTGGCAGGCTCACTACATCCACCATTCAATCTTTAGAACCAAAGATCGCCTACATTACTTTTGATGGAATGAAAAGATCTGAGATAGTTATATTCAGTTGTGGATATTACGCCTTTGTAGAGACAGAGAGGCGAAAATGTTGGGCATCGCACAGAGCCAGAGCTAAAGATTCTTATGATAATACGGGATGATTAGGTAGTGACTCTTATCTCTGATTCCCATCCAACAGAAATGCAACAGTTGCACAATCTGTGACATCCCCTGATCGATGGACGGAGGTGTTAAACACGATTAACATGCATAACCAAGTGCTAATGGCACGGATGGATATAATAGATTCTCGATTTAAGGGTATAGATAGGGAACTATGACATCAAGGGTATTACATCCGATAAATGGTTGAGCTATCGAGACACAATATTACTCCACCACTACCATCTCCGCCTCAATAAGATTGACCAGGGAGCACTCCGTTTCCTTTTTCTTTTATTTTTGTGTTTCATTTGTCTATGTTCTTGTGTGCTTGTCTTTTTGTGTTATTTCGTTGCTTTTGTTTGTAATATTTATGTTTTATATGTTTATTTATTTCCTTTGTTTCCTTGTGGACCTGTGATTTTTGTGTTTTTGTATGCATGTTTTGAGATAAGTTTATTCATATCTTTGGTGATCTGGTACGGAAGTGTTCCGATTTTGAGCCCTTCAGGGTTAGATCTCCTTGATGCTTCTCAACATATTGGATCATCTAGATAAAACTATCTCAAATTTGCTTTCCTTTTATGTTTAGGTGCTTATTAGTATCTTGTTTGTTCACTTTGAGGACAAAGTGTCTTCTAAGTATGGGGGAGGGTTCCATTGTGGAATCCATTGTGTTTAGGTCCTTGTGTAGGTTGTTTGTGCAAATAAAAGTTTTGGCATGAAATTTTCATAATTTGACCCCCCTCAAACATTTTTAAGCTTATTTTAGAAGATTGTCACGTTCTTAGTTAGGAATTTAGCTAGAGCTCAATGATTAGGAATTGGTAGATTTCTCAAACTCGGTTGTTTAGGTTAGTGGTCTAGCTATTTAGATTAGACTAGAGGGTTTATGTGTGAATCTTATGAAAAACAAAATTGAGCCGAAGGAGGAGACACCAGTCTTCAATTATTCATGAGGGGCATTCTTGAGTCTGGGTGATTGAGGTATCCTACTAATACTTGTTGTCGTCTCGGTTGCATAGGAGCAAAGTGTAGGGGGCAGACTTTTTCCTTGACATTGAGCTTAACCTCAACAGTTGATTATCCTAGCCTAACCAAACTTAGCCTTCATTTAATCATTTCCCTTACCTTTGACTATCGAATTCTTGGACATGTTAGGGATGATGTAAATTGGATTTAGTTGGTAGGGTGGTGTGAATATGGTTTGAATTTTTGGGACTTTCATTATTAGAGTGGCTAAAACTGCGAAGCCTAGTATTATGTGTTTTCATTTGTACTTTGTGTATATAAATGTATAAAAAAATGCAAAAGAAAAAAAGGGAAAAAGAAAGAAAAAAATGAAAAGTAAGAGAAAAAGAAAAAAAAAGTGATTTAAATTTGGCAAGTGTAGTGCTTCGCAGAAATTAGCATTTGGGTGAAATTGGGAAATTTGAGCAAATTGTGCTTGGTGAGAATATTTAGAATAGACGAGTGACTAGTTTGTGTAAAGCATGCCCTCGAATTTGGTAGTTGAGCTACTACATGATACCATCTCCCATATACGTTTGCCTAGTTACTACCTTTTTGTTATATTTGTCCCCCGATCATTAGTGATTATGCGACCTTGAGATGCAACTTAGTAGGACATAGGATGCTTTGAAATATACTGGCCAATTATGCGAGAGATAGGTAGTTGACACTTACAAATTGAGTGAGAAACTTTCCGAATCCTTGTGAGTTTTACCCTCTAGTGTCTTTTACGTAGTTTTAACACTTTTCTAGACAATTGAGTAGGAGACATTTACTATTTCTAGTCTTGATGTTTGTCGGGAAATAAGGACAAACAACTATGGGCCGTGGGCTTTTGATGGGGATTGACCTCTGGCGACTAAAATGGTGATAACTTTCCCATACGGCATCCAATAGAGGCAAGTGAGGTGGCATTGAAAGGAAGACATCCAAGGCTACAACTTCATCTCTATTGGTCTTCGTCGATTTCGGAGTCTAAAATGGTCAAAAACATGTTCAAATTTGAAGTCCGAATCTGGCAATTTTCCACCCGAGTGGGCCGAACTTGGAGGCAAAATTTGGGCCCAAGATGATTGCTTGGCCCAATTCGTGGCTGCCACAAGGAGAGGAAAAATGAGAGTTTGGAGTGGATTTAGACTATTGAGGGGACAAGGAGATTTTCTAAGAGACAACTTTTGTATTATTGCAAACTTTAGACAACTTTCACTTTCACTTTATTTTCCACCATCTTTTCATTATTGTTGATTGGCAAGAAGAACTCGAAAGGGAGGAAGAAGGAACTTAGAAGAAGAAGATCATCAAGGAAGCTTACTCTCTCCATTTTCTTGTTTAAGATTTTATAGTTTTGGTTTGAACTATTGAAGGTACTTTTTCATTGTATTTTCATCTTTTAATAGTTAAGTTGACTTTGTGTTTCTATGTTCATCTTCTTGTTATTTATGGTTTGATCTTTGAATGAGTTTGTGAGTTCATACATCAAGAGTGACAACCTTGATTCAATTCATAAATCCTATCCGATTATTGTGAATTAATATTGTTGATTTGATCTAGGATCGACAATCCTATGTTAATTAAATGGTATTGAACTTAGTAGCTTTAGAATCATCACCCAATCAAGTTACTTACTTTGCTTAACTTAAGAGATTCAAGGATCTATAATCCAGTACTTAGCAAAACAAATTCACTAGTCCATGTGGAGACGATCCTACATATCACTATATTACTTGTGCTATCATGTTCTCTTGCACGTGTTTGTGAGTCGAGTTTGGACGCATCAAATAACCTAGCATAATATAATTGATTCGAAGCAAGAGACCAAATAACCTTGTCAGGTCCCAATCGACAAGGGACAACCATCATGATTAGAGCCATTAAGGAGGATAGCATAGTAGATTCCCAAGAAAATAGGAGACGTATCCATTCCAATCTCCACTTCTAAACACCACCCATCTAGCGCCCGTAATGAAATATCGTACAAGTTTCAAGAATGAAAAGGGCAAAAAGTCCTGGGAAAATAGATTTTAAAGGAGGATAGCTAGGCCACTGATCGAACCAAAATAGCAAGAAGTTACCTTGTCAAATAACCAACTTGAACCCATACCAGAATTTAGTCGATATAGTAGAGTTTTCATGAGCCAAGGTATCAATTTTTGACCAAGCCCCATCATCCCTGCCTCAAGGATAAGCTAAAGAACTTGAGGATAGTTGATGGCACGGATGATGGAGGCCCACATTGCATCACCATATGAAATAAACTTCCTAATCCATTTTATAAGGAGACCATAGTTTATCAGATCAAGGTCTTTAACTCCAAGCCCCTCAGAGCTGCTAGGTAAGAAGACTTTCTCCCACTTAATAAGCGGACATTTAATCTTATCAATATTGTCTGACCACAGGAAAGTATGCATAAGTTTTACAAGGACCTTGTGCACACCTATCATAATTTTAAAGATCGAGAGACAATATGTTAGCAAGGAAGAAAGAATAGATCTTACCAATGTCAACCTCCTACCAAGAGAAAGGAGCTGATCCTTCCAAGCCTTTAGTCAAGTCTCAACAAAGTTAAGAACAAGTTTCCAATGACACTTTTGACATCAAACAACCAATGGGTAACCCAACATAAATAACAGAGAGACCTTCCCATTTATAACCCAAGAGCAAAGCTTATGATTGCAACCACTCTTCTGTAAAGTTAATGATAATGAGTGAAGATTTAGCATAATTGATCTTTAGCCCAGAGATAAGACTGAAAGTGATCATAATGTGTTATAGATTTTCTAAGCTTCGCTTGTTATTCTAAAAAATATAAGCATATCATTAACATATTGAAGCAAACTAAGTCGTTGATCATAACCCGGGATGCTAATACTACTCAATAGTTGCAACTCTTCTTCCCTTTTAATGAACACACGGAATCCTTTAGCAGCAATTAAAAAAAGAAAAAGGTATAGAGATTCACCCTATCAAAGGCTCCCCAGCTCATCTTGTAAAGATTATTGGTGTATCATTAATCAAGACCAAAGATCGAGCATAAGTGATGCATCCATGGAGCCCACTTTGCCAACAACAACCAAAGCCTATTGGAACTAAAACATCATCAAGATAAGACCAGCAAACACAATCAAAAGCTTTTGTAGAATCAATTTAAAAAAAAGGTGGACTACTCATTTCTGGATTTCACCAAGGCAATGACTTCATTTGCGATGATGACACTTTCAATAATTTGCCTGCCTTTCATGAATGTTGATTATTCAGGACCCACAACTTCTAGGATTACTCTACTTAAGAAGGAGGTCATGATCTTAGCATTAATCTTATACCCATTACACACCAAACTGATAGGTCGATATGTAGAGAGATTGGAGCTGCTTGACCTTTTGAGAATCAAGACAATAAAAGAAATTGAAGCCATTATATGTAGTCATGCAATTGAGAAGAAATTCTCCATGAAAGCATATGCATCAAGTTTAAGTATTGGCCAAACAGCTCGATAGAAGTTAAAATTGTAGCCATCCAGACCTAGAGCCCTCTCACAACCACAGGCTCAAATCACCACTTTAATGCCCTTGTTGGAAGAGCATCGAGCATGGAGATTGAATCATCAGACAACCTTTTTAAGAAGTGCCAAGGAATGGAGGGTCGATTGGTTGCAGGTTCAGAAAATTGACCATGAAAATGATCAAGGACTTTCAATCTAGTTGCTATAGAGGTGAAAACATTCCTGCCATTAATCTTAAGACAATCGATATAGTTGGTCGCAAATCTTGAAGAAGCCTAAAAAAAATTTGTATTTCGATCACCATCTTTCCCCCACTTAAGCCTAGCTTTTTGCTTACAGAATGAATCTGACTTTTTTTAGCCAAGAAAAGGGAAGCTCGTAGACATGATTTCTCCACCTTATTATACAACGACAAAGGGGCTTGCTCCTCAAGAATATCCAAGCGATGAATATCTTCTTCAGCCACGAAGATATGATCAATCAATCCAAATTGGTTCATGTTCCACACTTTGATTTTCTCTTTTACATCTTTAGCTTATACACAAACCATTGTGGCCCAAAAGTCTGATACTTAGTTTCAGACCACCAAGAATTAAAAGAACTTTAAGAATGAAGGATCTTCCATCAAACAATCTAAAAAAAGGATGAGGACCCCAGTTGACCCTCTCAATGCTGACAATGATTGGATTATGATCCAAGTCAGACTTTGTCAGAGCCCATTGAACCATTTCGGGAAAGAGTTGTAGCCATTCAATAGTTATAAGAAATCAATCAAGATAGCTAGCAGAATGAGCACAATGCAAAGTGTACTTCAATTCTTGTAGAGATAAATCAATCAAAGCAGCATTATAGACAAAGTCGACAAAATTCCTAATACCGACTGTGAAGCGAATCCTTGGATTTTGTCTTTCTCTAGAGTTAACCATCATGTTAAAATCTCGAGCAATCATAAGAGGTTTCCCAGAATAGAGGACTTAAAAAGAAGAATTTCATTCCAGATTTCTGATTGCTCAACAATAGAGTGAGGCCCGTAGAATAAATTTCATACTCACGATATGTATGCCAAATTTTATTGCATTTTGATTTGTGTCTAAAATAAACATTAAATTATGAAACTCTGAATCTATTTTAATAAATTTTCTTTATTTTTTATTTTAGCAAATATTTAAACGTGACTAATAAATTTTATATGCTAATTTATAAGAAAAGACAAATTTGACGATGAATTATATTTGAAGAAGAAATCTAGTAGGAACAACTAAATTAGAAAGGCATTTGATTTGTTATAGAGCTGAACTTGGAGGAGCCTATTAGACACAACTCCAGGATCTTTCGTTTCTCTTTCTATGCATTAAAAAATGACTAAATCAAGTTTGGATGAAGAAGATAAGACTAAAATATCAAAGACTGATCTAAGAGATTTTATTTGACGAATATTCGGGATAAAATTTGATATCCTAAAAGATTAAGACTCTTTAAGAAAACACTTTTAGTAGGGTTATACAACCCTAGTAGGGTTAGTTTTAGGACACTTTCCCATTCATCATATTTTTATTTCATAGATTATATTTTTTATAACTATGATGAACGAATTCCCTTGATAGATTTGAGGGTGGAATCCATGGTTGTAAGGATTTTGTTTTTTTAACCTTGATCAGTAGTATATGCTTATTCCTTGTTCTTGAATAATTTGCGGTTTTGAGATTATTCAACAATTAACATGTCATTGATTTTTTATTAATGGTTGCTATTAGAAATCGAAGTAGTAGCAACCTTAATTTGGTGAGGAACGTTCTTTACTAAACTAATTAACTAGGGATAAGTAAGGTTAGTTTGTAAATAGAAAGGTTTTGAGTATAAATTGTAGGAATAGGAAGATCTATTCTTAATGCTATTATCTTATCGAATAAAATCTGGTTGATATTATGACTATTTGATAATAAATAACTAGTTAGAAAGTCATTTGGCTAGTTAATTGTTGGATATATATGGTCTATTTGCAGTTATAGGAGATTTACCCATACTCGCTATATGAATTAGATTATCTTTAATGATTTAATAATCAATCACGCGATATTTCAACCTTAAATCTATAAATTGCTTCTCATTAGTTTGACATATATATTTATTTTACCTTTGTCAATTTAGTTTGAGTTCCAACATTCACAAAATCCCCCATTTTAGTTATTTGTTTGACTTGTTAGATAATTGAATATCATTTTTTCTTGGATCTGATTCAATATCTTTCTTTACTTATTACAAGTTTGCGAACTTAAAAATATGAGTTTATTTTAAGAAGCCTCAACACACTCCTCACATTTTGCCACACCTTTTTTTTCAGGAGCATTTTAAAAGTGTAATGGATCAAATCTTACAAAAAGATATAATAAAGTGAACTCATCTATATCAAGTCTTTAATTGGGTGAGTAAAGATCATCGACTCTTTGTGTTCAATTTGCTGGAAATAAAAAGGACCACTTGCTATTGTAGAGTTTTCAAAAACAACAGGTATAATTTCATGGTCTAAATGCTCTTCCTTAACATGTGTTTACAAAATAATTTCATTATCAATAATAAATTCATCATAGTATCAGAATTCCAATTCCATACCTCCTTTTTATCAAATTCAACATCTCCTAACATCACCATCTTCCTTTTGAGTAGATTAAAAAGTTTATAGACAATAAAGTTCTCACCAAGTACAAGCATACTACATTTCTATCCTTTATCATCAAGGGTTTGTCCTTTTTCCTTCTTAAATTTTAACATAAGTAATGGAGCCAAAAATTCTTAAAGGACCATGCTCAAAGTGTTATGTGGTTTGAATCTGTATATGATCTGTGGGAAGATCTTAAAGATCGATATTGAGCAAAATAGTCAGAAATTATTAAGGCACCCTGGCGTAAAGCAAAGATCTGAGCCTGCAAGTTAGAGACACGCATGGCATCTCCTCTACCATGATGATATTTAAGATCTTCCCACATGTCATATACAGATTCAAAACACATAACACTTTGAGCTATACGAGGCTCAACGGAACATATTATCCAACTAGAAACCATAGTGTTAGTTCTCTTCCAAGACACATATTTAGGATCATCAGTAGAGGGAACAGAAATGGTGCCATCTATAAAGCCAATCTTATGTTTTGACCACAGAGCCATTTCTATCGCTCTACTCCAAGAGATGTAATTATGTTCAGGTACCAAAACAACCGCAGGGTTCTCGTTGGGATGAAGGTAGTATGGATCGGCTTCCTCAGCAGACGCAGATCCAGAGCCTCGTGAAACCATGCTCGCAGGAGTCTCCATTGTCGTGGTGTGAGGAGTCCTGATTCACCAACAACGGAGGAGCAGAGAGGAGCTAGGTAGTTTCAGAAATCTTGCTCTGATACCATGTTGATTTTACGAAAGCTTTGGTTGATTTAGAACTCAACAAAAGAGATTAACAAGAGAAGGATTGAGAGTGCCAAAAGAGAACCATTCTCATTTTCCTCTATACAAAAGTGAAAGTGAATCAAAGGCATTAACTTTTACATTCATTTACATGAGTATATATATGAGCTGTATGCTTGAATCTGATTGGCTAGCCAGTCTCCCCTTTTCTCTTACATCGCATTTCACGAGGGTGATCTTCTCTGTGCTGATAACTGATTTTGTCACCATTCGGATGACGTGGAAGAGCATATTCTCCAGGTGAGTGTTGCTCCGCGTGTGTGTCACGTGAGAAATTAAAATCACGGATTTGCTAAGATGTCTTATGGACCGTGAGTATTGGAGAAAAGCCCAATGATTGATCACTTTCATTTTCGGTGAGCTGAAAGTCCTTCAATATAGGCGTATTGTAATATTATATAAAACATTCGTATCATTAGTAGCGCCACTATTGTCAGTCTTAACTCTTAACTATATCATGTGTAGCACCATTGTTTAATCTCCGATAACAAAATGGTGCTGAGGCCATAGCATCTCTAGGTTGATTGAACATTAACCTGTCCAATTTCATAAGCGAATGGGCCTGGCCCATTAGCGTACAATTGGATATTCACTAGTTCCTTTATCAACAGCTTATTTACAAGTTAACGTTAGTTCACCCCGTATTACCTTCCAAATGACAATCTGAGGAGCAAACGACAATTTTTTTTTATGAAAACTATGTTGGGTAAGAAGAAGATAATGCAAGTGCAAATATAAAACCCAAATAAGAAAAAGTTCAGAAGTAGAAAAGAAATTTCAATATTACATTGATTAGAGCAATACATTTTTCTCACTTTATAAGGAATTTTTTTTGTCTCCATCTCAACTCTCTCTCTCTCTCTCTCTCTCTCTCTCTCTCTCTCTCTCTCTCTC
>SOPF01028397.1:742789-757419 GCA_012979155.1 Hypericum perforatum | reverse complement strand
CTCTCTCTCTCTCTCTCTCTCTCTCTCTCTCTCTCTCTCTCTCTCTCCCTCCCCCCTCTGCACATCGCTACTTCAGATAATAAGGCGTGACGCTCCTCTTCGGAAAAGGGTCTTCCAACTAAGAGGCCTACTAGTTACTGTGATACTAATTGCTTAATAGGGTGGGGAGGGGAATCCGCCGTTTCAAGTTTCAACCGTCCGATCCGATATGATAAAAGGTTATACCAGTAAACATTGAAATTCTAAAATGTGTGAACTATAAAGTTATATGAAAATAGATATGATAAAAGGTTAATTATTAACAATATATTATGAACTTATTGTTTAAAAACTTATAATTAAATTGAATGTCCATACTTCTAACTGGTTTTATCAAATCAGATTGTTCAATTTACTATGAACTAAATGAATCTGCTTTATATTGCCTATTATCTACTATCAGTACTTGATTTATTTCGTCAAACCTTGATCAATGTAAAAAAAAGGGTAAATTACATCTGGCCCCATCTAGTTTAAACAAATAGACGATTTACCCCCTGTATTTCACAAACCGATTAAAAACCCCTCTTAGTTTGGCGAAATTATACGATTTCCTCCTTCTTGCCGGAACTGGAGCAAATCTCCGGCGAGGAGCTATGGGAAATGTCAAAATTACCCTTACACTAAAAAACAAAGAAAACTAAATTTGTTAAAAAACTAAAAACTTCTCTCTCCTCCTCCAACAATCAATGAAACCAAAAAGCTTTAAAAGTGACATGAACAATTCCAGATTTATAATTAACAGATCTTAACAGATTAACAATTAACATGAACAATTACCAGATTAACAATTAACAGATCCTACTCCTAAAAATCCCCAAATTAAATCACACACCCCGAGCCCTAGCCCAAATCCGTACAAGGTGCTGCTCTGCCTCTTCAACGCGTAGACAACATCCATCAGGCATAGAGTGAGAAGATCACTGGGCACAACCAAAGCCGCCTCACTGCCACGATCCTCTACAAACGAAGAGCAACAGGTCCCACCTTCGATTGGTTTAATCAAATTCCTCGGGCCTACAAATTTGATTGGTTCCTCCTCTTGTGCGTAGCTTGTTGGAGGCTGATTCTTTTTCTCGCTTGGCTTCTGATCCTGTAGAGTGAGGTTCGGCTCCAAGCTCGCCGGGGACCGACGACACCGGCCAGAGACAAGTCGGCTGTTTCCTTAACCCTAAGGCATCTCTGGATAGTCTCTCTCCTCGGTGACCTTGCAGAAGAAGAAGAAGTTGAAGATCTAAACCTAGATATTACAGAACTAGGGTTTAGAAATAGGTACCGACGTGGATTCATGGAGGTGGGTGGGTTTAGCTTTCTGGGTCACGGGGAGAATTAGGGCAACGCACTAGAAGAGATCAAAGACAAGTTGAAGAGGCATAAATTGAGAGTTGTGCTTGAAGAGACTTAGTTGAGTTTCTCTGGAAAATTCTGTGATTTGAGTTTGCCATGGAGTTTTTTATTTGGATAAAGAGTGTTGTTTTGGGAGGAGAGGGAGGAGGGAAGAGGAGAGAGGGTTTTTTTTGTTTTTTAGTGTAAGGGTAATTTTGACATTTCCCATAGCTCCTCGTCGGAGATTTGTTCCGGTTCCGGCAAGAGGGGGGAAATCGTATAATTTTGCCAAACTAAGAGGAGTTTTTAATCGGTTTGCGAAATACAGGGGGAAAATCGTCTATTTGTTTAAACTAGAAGGGGCCAGATGTAATTTACCCTAAAAAAATGTTATTATTGTAAAACTATCTAACAAACAGAGCCCAACACCCGGAGGCGATTTCGACCGTCGGATGGCAATGTGGGTCCCGCTGGAGTTAATAACTGTGCGATACACTGTGGGGATGAGTAACTGGCATGTATAGCAAATGGGGAAAATTTAAATGACTTCAGTTTTTTAAATTTGTTCTTCAAGTGTCCAAATCTAATTGATCTCTACATGTGTCTTAGTTTACGTAAAAGAACCTTAATATTCTTGTTAAGAGTTCTTTTCTTTTAGCAAAAAATATCTACACGATTTATTTCAATTTTTTTAAACACTAATCTCACTTCTTAGAATGAAAATACAATCATGAATATCTTATTTTCACCATGCTTCTATGCCACTACATTTTGTTGTCACTATTTTTTGATTCAATTTCTCACCTAATCAATCGTATGCCCATGCAGTATAATTTGGTGACGAGCCAAATTTGACAAACTTTCGTGACAACAATTATTTGCTACCTTTGGTTGTGACCAATAACCAAAACAAACTGAACTCGTTCCTCCTAACTACGTCTTTATGGGATATAACCACCGTCAACGTAATATTTTTTTTTTGATTATTCAAAGAAAAAATTCTATATTTCTAGCCATGTCCTCTTCGATGAATATGTTTTCCTTATTGCAGATCCAAAAAATTGTATTCCACTCTGTCTAATAGTAATACCCACAAAGATTTCAAAGGAAACTCCCTACAATTTTTCAATCCACCGACTCAGCCCATGCAGGCCCGATTCCTCCTCATGGCACAACAGGTCCCCCTACAATCGCAAGCTCCAACGGACTCAGCAGGTCCAACACCCCCTCCACTCCCAATCGTGCACAAGACCCAACTCAAATGGCTATGACCTCCCGTTCCATTCAAGTAATATGTACGACGACGGCCCAAACCCTAAACCAAACTAGGGTTTTAAAAAATATGGTCTAACCGGTCGGACCAATCCAGTCCGACTGGTTGATCCAAAGGTCGGACCCAATTCTAGATCGACCTCCGGGTCATTTTCGAAATCTCTGAACCAAACGGCATCTCAGCCACCTCCGGTACCAAAAGCAAGAGTCAGATCCATCCAAATTCCGAAACTCAACACGCCGATGCCATCTCCATCTCAATTCTCTCTCTATCTCTCTCCCCCCTCTGCCCATCGCTACTTGAGATAATAATTAGTAAACAAACAAAGCAGAGAGAAGGTCCCAATCCGCCCGCTGCGACGCCGTCTCTCGTCACAATCCCAGCCGTTTCAACCGTCCGATCCGAGGTGAAACCCTAACCGAGATGGGTTTTTTTGCCTATCTTTACATTCGTTGTTCCTCTTTATATATGGTAGAGTTGCATGTTCTAGATTGCTTGCTGTTCTTGTTTCTAGGAAATGCAGTAGATGTTTCAAGCTTCTCTTTTTTCTCACATAAGGATCATCAGTTCTTATCACGAGCAAAACCTAGGTGCTAGTCTATTGGTAAAAGGAATTAGGAGTTATGTTTTAGATTGTTACTTAATCTTCTGGTGGTATGGGAGTAATTCTTGAATATTGACGACATGTATCACTTTTGCTTTTGGTTTAGAATAACAAAACATGTCGGGCCAAGGACAGCGCTTGAATGTTGTTCCCACTGTCACGATGCTTACTGTCGTGAAAGCTCGCCTCGTTGGTGCCACTAGGGGTCATGCTCTTCTTAAGAAGAAGAGTGATGCTTTGACCGTGCATTTCCGTCAAATTCTGAAGAAAATTGTAACCACAAAGGAATCCATGGGTGAGGTCATGAAAAGTTCGTCATTTGCTCTGACAGAAGCCAAGTATGTTGCTGGAGAGACTGTGAAGCATGTTGTCCTTGAAAATGTAAAAGGTGCAACCCTTAAAGTTCGATCGAGGCAGGAGAATATTGCTGGGGTGAAGCTTCCCAAGTTTGAGTATTTCACAGAAGGTGAGACAAAGAATGACCTCACTGGATTGGCCAGAGGTGGCCAGCAAGTGCAGGCCTGTCGTGCAGCTTATGTGAAAGCCATTGAGCTGCTGGTAGAGCTTGCTTCACTTCAGACTTCATTCTTAACACTTGATGAAGCTATCAAAACAACTAACCGCAGGGTGAATGCGCTGGAGAATGTTGTTAAACCAAGATTAGAGAACACTATAACCTATATCAAGGGTGAGTTGGATGAGCTTGAGAGGGAGGACTTCTTTAGGCTGAAGAAAATTCAGGGTTACAAAAAGAGAGAAATGGAGAGGCAGATGGCATCTGCTAAGCAGTTTGCAGAGGATCAGGTTGCAGAGAAGGTTTCTTTGCAGAAAGGAATTTCTATAAAGTCGGCTCACAATATGTTATCTGCTGCTGAGAAAGACGAGGATATAATTTTTTGATCCTGATCTAGTGTATTCTTGTTTAGTATAGCTGGTTTGTTGGTCTCCTTCCGGTAAGCAAATAAGATCGTGGATGTTCCTTGTTTAAGTTGTTGTGTATTATGTTGGGATCCAATGCTCCACTTCCTTGCTTTGTTCAGTTACTTTTGATTTTACAATTTGATCCACTAGCGCTGAAGGCTTTGAAGCTTGATCGTCTTGCATTCTGGTCTATAAATCTAGATGCTTTGAAAGCACTTTCGGAATTCTTGGATGAGGTGGTTGCTGGCAAGTCAATTATGAAATTGTTTGAGGATGGTCTAGTCTCTGTTTCTGGTTTCAAGTGGTTGCCTCATTGGAGAATAGAAACGGCAGTGGCCTTTCGTGCCTTCGATAAGTTTTTTTGATTGGTGTCTCACCTCGCTATAATATGAATCACTCCACCGCTGCAACTCCTAAAAAGTCCAGTAACTTCCAAATTTTACAGGTAGCTTTTTTCCTTCTTTTTGTTGCTTTATTGTTAAATTCAAGGATTCTGCCTGAGTAGCAACTCAGAACCATTGATTTGCTAAATCCTGAAGATTTATCAATTTATTCAGCTTTAATGCATTGCTCCCTCTAAAGATGCATTCTGGAGTTTATATATGTCAGTTCTTCCAACTCCAGTTATTGCGAGAGTTTTAACTTGTGTATCATCTTGGGATCCAATGCTCCACTTCCTTGCTTTGTAAAGTTACTTTTGATTTTACAAGTTGGAACAACAAATTTTTCTCTTAAGGATAAATTGTTTTGCTAGTTATTGATTACATACAAGTGGCACTCCAAAAATGAATTGGACTAAGTGGGAGGATGGTGTTACACGGTGCACGCCCACGTGCATGTGCGCATGGCATATTGGTCGCTTGTAGTGCACTTTGCACACGCATCGTTGGACACCTAGAAAGAGCACAAATAGGGAATTCCCCTCCTCATTCGGAACATCCGTGCAATTGCATAAGCATTCCTAAATAAAACTGATAACCCAAACCAAAACTTGGATTACTTTGATATACAAAAACTACTTCTCGATTCCTTGGATATGGTTTTTGAGGTTAAAGCGACAAAGAACAATAGAATTGTTCACTTGCTCCGAGTTCTGTTTCTCCCGCTAGTTGGATGTTTAACACGCTGTTGGCTTGCCCGTTCACTTGTAGGCCAGCCGTGTCCTTTCCTTTTTACCGCCGGACATGATCCGGCCGAGGACGGGGACGAGGATTCGACATTGCTTCTTCGTTTGCCAGCACTACAAGCTGTAGGAACTACCACTCCAGACACTCTTTTGTTCAGTTTCCCTAAAGATTAGCCATTGGCAGGGCACGTTCTTCGTGGCTTCGTGGCCTGGTGACAGACGTGTAATGTGGTTGAGAGGAGTGCAATGGTGGTTCTGCTGATGTAGTCCTTCAAATGCAGCGTAAGACTTTTGGTCACAACTTCTCTAAGGAGCACGGCAGATTTGTATTCCCTGGTGGTCTTAGAGAAGAAAACTAATGCATTGTTGGCAAGTAACAGACGATCTCTAAATACTTGTTTGGCTGATGCGATGCAGCCACTTGCAAGTCTTGATCTTATTGTATCAAAATCCAAGTGCTGCAGGATCATCTTCTTATATCTCCCTCTTTTCTGCTAGACAAACTTATTGGATTAAGTGTTTGTTTAGCTAATTACACGTGTTGCGAAGTTAACATAACTAACAGACATAAAGCAGGGATTAACAAGTCTTTCAAACTCCAAGTACCTGGCTGTCAAGACGCCGGCGGAAAACCGAGGCGCATTTATGCTCTGCTACACTACTGAAGATACCGATCGGATCATCAATCTTGTCAAAGCTAGAGTGGTGGCAACGATCATGGACATAAGAAGAACCATAATTTTGACCGGAAGTACTCGTGGAGTTCTCTTTGAGCCGGGTAGCCGACACACCACCATTAGGCCAGAATGTACATTCTCCAACACTTGCTTCTGTAGCATTCTTAACAATATACTTCCTTTTCCTCTTACCTCTCTTTCTTTTAATATCTTGTACATTCCTAGACATCCTAATTCTACTTCTTTTGGTTCAGTTAAAGCATTATCTTGCTGAGGAGATCCAGAAACTTCTGGCTTAGTCACCATTTCTTCGGGTGACCAGTTCGTCCTTGCCTCCAGAGTAAAGCTGCCAGCGGATAGGCCGTCCTTCGATGACTCTTTGCTGGAGAACTCGAAGCCTTTGTCCTTCAGCCACGGTATCCCTGATTCCGTCCTACTCGAGTCATAACTAAGCCGACTATCACTCTTTCTTTCTCCATTGCGAATTGCGAGTCTTGATTGCAGTGACCTATACAAGATCAGCGAGAATGGCCATTCAACTACTTAGATTTTGCGTTTTCGAAGAATAGGATGATATGCTCAAATGATCTAGATGCCGCAGATACTAACCCAATTGAATCTTCAGATGCTTCTAAAGCTTGCTTCAGCTCCACGATTCGCTCTCATCGCAGCTCCTCGAACCAAGCTCTGCTGAATCCGGAAAGCAACGGGATAAGCATATAACATGTACATTTGCAGACAAATGAATCAAAAACCATGAAGCTAAAGATGATGTAGAATTTTCCGAATAGTGTCTAATCCTATTTAAGTGCAGTACTTGTGGAACTATTGGGCATAATAAAAGGGGATGTCAAGGAGCTCCAGTGAGACAGAAGAGACAAAAAGGAACTATTGGAGCTTCTTCTAGGGTATGCCATTTTTTTGTCATATTTGTATCCCAATTGATTTAAAAACTTAATCGTTCAATATTTTATTATATAATTCTTTATTTTTTGTACTGACAGCGCGTTAAGGAGCAGCCAAGAAGAGGGAAGGCAAGAACACATGCGACAAATGTCAATGTGCAGGATTTCATTTATCAACCACAAACTGAGACCCAGATTCATTGAGTGATCGTTGGACTCAAATGGATGTGCCGATATTGACAATTAAATTTAAGGATGAAGATATTTATTTCGATAGTTACTTTCGAATTTTTTACTTGCAATATAGCAAGTGTTATCGTAGCTTGATTTAGGACTTTAAGGTATTATCGTTATTTTTTTTGACATTGAAAAGTTGAACGGTTAGACATTTATTAACCGTGAATGATTTTCTTGAAATTGCAGCTTTTAGATATGTTTACTGTGACTTGAGTATTTACTATGAGTGAGTTGGTTAATTATGAAGGGTAATTTTGTAATCTCGTGTTATAATTTAATTAAATTTATTAACTAAATTAGGAGAATGATTAACTAGTTTGATTTCTCAAAACTCAAGGTCTAATTAGTTATGGACAAGACTTATGAGTACATTATCTTAAAACTTAGGGACCTCTAAGTTTTTTCCCTAAAAAAAATGTTATTATTGTAAAACTATCTAACAAACAGAGCCCAACACCCGGAGGTGATCTCGACCGTCGGATGGCAATGTGGGTCCCGCTGGAGTTAATAACTGTGCGATACACTGTGGGGTTGAGTAACTGGCATGTATAGCAAATGTGGGGAAAATTTAAATGACTTCAATTTTTTAAATTTGTTCTTCAAGTGTCCAAATCTAATTGATCTCTACATGTGTCTTAGTTTACTTAAAAGAACCTTAATATTCTTGTTAAGAGTTCTTTTCTTTTAGCAAAAAATATCTACACGATTTACTTCAATTTTTTTAAATACTAATCTCACTTTTTAGAATGAAAATACAATCATGAATATCTTAATTTCACCATGCTTGTATGCCACTATATTTTTTTGTCACTATTTTTTTATTCAATTTCTTACCTAATCAATCATATGCCCATGCAGTGTAATTTGGTGACGAGCCAAATTTGACAAACTTTCGTGACAACAATTATTTGCTACCTTTGGTTGTGACCAATAACCAAAACAAACTGAACTCGTTCCTCTTAACTACGTCTTTATGGGATATAACCACCGCCAACGTAATATTATTTTTTTTTGATTATTCATGGAAAAAATTCTATATTTCTAGCCATGTCCTCTTCGATGAATATGTTTTCCTTATTGCAGATCCAAAAAATTGTATTCCACTCTGTCTAATAGTAATACCCACAAAGATTTCAAAGGAAACTCCCTACAATTTTTCAATCCACCGACTCAGCCCATGCAGGCCCGATCCCTCCTCAGGGCCCAACAGGTCCCCCTATAATCCATGATTTTAAAAAATGCGGTCTGACCGGTAGTCGGGGCAGTCGAACTGCCAATTGGCCTTCTCAGCGTACCATTTTTTTGCCTAAAACCCGGTCACCATACGAGCTGCCCGAAATTCGTTGACCCGAACGGTTGGGCTGGACAAAAAAACGATAAAATGCGGTTGAACCGCTTACACCTTATTTACTCAAAAAAGGGGATAAATCTTTCCCTCTCCTCGTGTTTATCCTCAAATTTTGCAATCTCTCTCTCTCTATGCCTCTCTTCCTTGAACCCTACTCAGCCAAAACCTTTGCCTCTACCTCTCGTCCTCTCCTTGTAACGTAGCGCCCGAAAGCGAATTGAACTAGCTCGAATGTTGAGTTGGACTGAACGAGAGTTGAAAGGAAATAACGAACGGAAATTGGAATTATCAAGGGAAAATGGATAGGTTTGTACGAGTCCACGTACGGGTTTAAGCGAGTCCACGCTCAGTATGCAAGTCCATGCATAAAATAATTACCCCAAGGTAATTCAGAGAATAACTTTCTCAATTCAATTCATAATAATCTGGATTGTTTTTATTCATTAAGCTCTTCCCCTTATAAAGGGTGTACATCAGAAATTCCAAGTTGGAAGTTACGAACGCAACTAATGCATTTATGTGGATCGTTAATGCCCTAATAACTCCGAATTATCAACTAACTCCTTAGCTGGTCTCGCACAACCTTTCGCGTACTCAGCTGGTCGACATGATTTAATACAATGATGATTATTTCATAATTAAAGACTAAATTTAAAACTTGAACTAGATTGGACCAATCGAATCCTTCCACGCTTATTCAAATAATTTAACTAGAATTAGGAGGTTTGTACCTCCCGAATCGAACCAATCGATTCAATCACGCTCATCCAACAACCAAGTCAAATTAGACAACCTAATCGGACTTGGTTGACTGCAGGAGTGCGAATGGACGCGATCGGTGCTGTGGTAACGAGGTTACCATTGCTTGATAAAATTACAATTCAGGAACACCGTTTATAGTGTGCATAGGGCCCAGTTCAGGTAGTACTTCTCGATGTGGGACAACGACAAGGAGGATGACGCTTGTGCTTCTACGTCATCCAGGCTCAATCCGTGCGTTGACTTATCCTCTTCATGCATGCATACGTCCAACTCATACGCAATTTAATTCCACAATTGGACCATAGTTGTACGTATTACAATCGATTCCGATTGTAACCCCGGGTAGTCTTGATTTATTTCTCCCAATTGAGATTCGTCCTACGGCATCCTCCCCTTCTTAAGAGATTCAACTCGTCCCGAGTTGATGTGTGTAAGACCTCCAAGCGGACCAACATACGCACAGCTGATTATGAACATCATCAAGACTGGAAGGGTAGCATTCGACCAAAAGGGTGATGTTTGGTTTCGCCCTAACCAGCAAAATAGGTACTTAGAGCTCAATAAAAGGACTCGTGCCACGACTATCACGTACTTCAGATTATGGTATCGGTCTTCCTTCAGTCGTAGCTCGTCAGGCACATAGAAATTGATTACGATCAGTCCATTGTTGCACAACATCCACAAGTCACCATAAGCTTGGTCAACTTCGTACATCTTTGGCAACACTTCCGTAGTATGCAAGGCTATGAATGTGTTTGCTTCGAAATCATGTTGGTTTGTCTCGGTTAGCCACAGCTCAGCAGACTTGACTCTTGGCTCCCCTTCATTCGCTTGTTCCTTACCACAAGGCAATGATCGATTGCCAAATTTCCAAGGCAAGGCCATCATTCCTCGAATAGCGTCAATCTTGAATTCTCTAATCGTAATACTCACATCTTGCATCGGGTTAATCTTTATGCCTCCCTCAGGATTAGCCATCTTGTCTTCATAGCAACACGTTGTTGTCGAATCAACACGATGCTCAACTTCAACCACGGCAATTGGGCATAACTTGTTCATTACGGCAGTCTCTTCTTTAGATTCCAAGAAGTCTTCAAGAACTCCTACAGAATTTTCTCCTTCGTGATTAGTATGAAGTGGTGCACCATCATCAACTTCACGAATTGCCTCATCTTTTCCTTCTAGTTCGACTGGAACATTTAAATGAAAATCGGTAGGCTCGGATATACCCTTTTCCTCAAGTGCAGTCAGGGGATTGATCTTCTTCTTCGGACAATCCTTAGCGATGTGGCCAATCTGGTTACATTTATAGCAATGAATCCGAGCAATTGCGTGTGATTCAACTCCTTTCCTTTCTCTCTCTGAGGTTTTAGGAGCAGGCGTCGGCCTAGGGACTACCTCTGAATCAAATTTGGAAACTTCCTTTTTATTTGGAGTTGTGCCAAATCTAAGACCCTGACTTGAGCTCCTCACGGATCTTTTAAGATCTGGCATGATCTTTACCTCCTTTAGACCATACTTGACATCTAGAGTCTCGATTTGGAGAGAATTCTTCACGATCTCTTCTTTGCGCAAAGCCTTCTCGATTTTATGAGCCACCACATATGTGTCTTGGAAATAATAGAATAGATCGGACTTCATACGTTGCTTGATCTTTGATTGCAATCCATCAATAAATTGATGGGTCAATTGATCTTCTTTGTCTTTCAAGTCTGTCCATGCTGCCACCCGATTAAATTCGTGTATGTACTCCTTCACAGATCGTTCTCCTTGGATACACATCATCAATTTTGCACTTAGGGTTTACTTGTACCCCACGGTAAGAAATTTCTTTCTCAGAATTCACCTCATGGACGACCAATCACGAATGCATCTTACTCCTCTCTCCTTATGCCACCATGCAGCCGTCTTAGAATCAAACTTGTAAGCCATGAAACTCACCTTTTGTTCTTTGGTCAGGTTCAGGCATGTGAAATACCCCTCAATAGAATCTAGCCATGTGAGGAAGTCTTCATCCGTTTCTCCATAGAACTTGTCAACATGTGACTTGGATACACGATCTACACTTCTGGATTGTTAAGACTTCTTTTCATCACGTCCAAAAGCATGTATTCGTTTGATCTCCCCTTTTGTACGTCTAAGATCACGTAGATCTCCTTCATGCACAGCGTTGGCACGTACACGAACTCTTGCATCATGAGCTCTATGTCCTTGAACTTCTGAATCACGAACTCCTCTTCTTGAAAAGAACAATACATCTGGATCGGCTCCGTTCTTCTCTTTAGATTGCACACGGACTTCAGATTTTGGTGCTAAGTTATCCAAACGTTTAAGAATGGTCTTCAAGTTGTCTTCCAGATTGGAAAACCTTTGATTCACGTTGTAAACCACCATGTCTCAGATCGGTTTGTTGGTGGAGTTTGGTAGATAGTAGGGATTCGGTTCAATGAACACAAAATCCTGATGCACAGTTTGTATTTGGTTCGCTCAAACTCACTAGGGTGTATCAACACGAATTCTCTCCCTCTCCTCTTGATATAGAAATCAAGATAATCTCACCAATAGCTCTGATACCACTTAACGTAGCGTTCGGAAGCGAATTGAACTAGCTCGAATGTTGAGTTGGACCGAACGAGAGTTGAAAGGAAATAACGAACGGAAATTGGAATTATCAAGGGAAAATGGATAGGTTTGTACGCGTCCACGTACGGGTTCAAGCGAGTCCACGCTCAGTATGCAAGTCCATGCATAAAACAAAGCAAATCCATGCTTAACAATTACCCCAAGGTAATTCAGAGAATAACTTTCTCAATTCAATTCATAATAATCTGGATTGTTTTTATTCATTAAGCTCTTCCCCTTATAAAGGGTGTACATCAGGAATTCCAAGTTGGAAGTTACGAACGCAACTAATGCATTTATGTGGATCGCTAATGCCCTAATAACTCTGAATTATCAACTAACTCCTCAGCTGGTTCGTACAACCTTTCGCGTACTCAGCTGGTCGACATGATTTAATACAATGATGATTATTTCATAATTAAAGACTAAATTTAAAACTTGAACTTGATTGGACCAATCAAATCCTTCCACGCTTATTCAAATAATTTAACTAGAATTAGGAGGTTTGTACCTCCCGAATCGAACCAATCGATTCAATCACGCTCATCCAACAACCAAGTCAAATTAGATAACCTAATCGGACTTGGTTGACTGTAGGAGCGCGAATGGACACGATCGGTGCTGTGGTAACGAGGTTACCATTGCTTGATAAAATCACAATTCGGGAACGCCGTTTATAGTGTGTGTAGGGCCCGGATCAGGTAGTACTTCTCGATGTGGGACAACGACAAGGAGGATGACGCTTGCGCTTCTACGTCATCCAGGCTCAATCCGTACGTTGACTTACCCTCTCCATGCATACATACGTCCAACTCATACGCAATTTAATTCCACAATTGGACCACAGTTGTACGTATTACAATCGATTCCGATTGTAACCCCGGGTAGTCTTGATTTATTTCTCCCAATTGAGATTCGTCCTACGCCACCTTGCGGCCAACCACCTTAGCTTCCCTCGAGCACAACAACCACCCACCTCAGCTTCGGCCTTCGAGGAACTCGCCGGTAAGTCGCTCACCTCCATTTCCCAATTTTTCCCCCTCCATTTCAAAATTTTCTCTCCTCTCTTCCTATGCCAGACTTGGGCAACTTCCCTCCCTCCTCTTCCTGCTTGCCGGCGCCCATTAGCTGCCCGGCTCACAAACCCCACCTCGATGACCATTCCGTCAAAACCCTAGTCAACGGCTCCGCCCCGAACGCGGCGAACCAGGAAGACGTTGCCGGTGGGCCCCCAAGGGGACCCAAGTCGATGGAGGAGCATGTTGAAAGCTGGGTCTGGAGGAAGGCAGAATCTGGTGCGGACAAGTCCAGGTGCTTACTCCTCTTCCTTGTCGGCGCTAAGAAGACGGTGTACCTTCCATTCTTTTTCTTAAAGGCTCCTTTGTTTTTTTATTGGAAAATAAGTTCTCCCCACTTTTTATGAGAGTTTTTCAATTGCGGAAATATTTTTCGTGTTTTTTATTTATATATTATGTACATACGGGGATGGTATGTTTTGTTTAATGCCATTATACTGTCGGTGCAGGGGGAATATATATATATATATATATATATATATATATATATAAAATCAGAAAAATAAGAAAAAAAATTCTGGCCCGACCACTGGGCGGATCGGACGGGCTGGCTAATCTGAAGGTCGGACCAAATTTTGGGTCGACTTCCGGGTCGTTTTTTAAAACCCTGCTACAATCACAAGCTCTAACGGACTCAGCAGGTCCAACACCTACTCCACTCCCAATCGTGCACAAGACCCAACTCAAATGGCTATGACCTCCCGTTCCATTCAAGTAATATATACGACGACGGCCCAAACCCTAAACCAAATTAGGGTTTTAAAATATACGGTTCGGACCGTGAATTGAGATTCATGGCGGTTTTTTTTTTAAAAACGGAGTTTGGTCGGACTAGACAATTTCCAGTCTGACCAGATAGATTGCCCAAAAAATTCGGTCAGACTGGTCAGTCACTTGAAAATTTGATATTTTTCATATTTTTTATAAAATTTATAAATTGTTTACATATATATTTATCTATATTTCAAAAAGTTACTTAAAAATCAGAAAAAAATCTAGCCCGATCGGTTGAACCAAAAGTCAGACCCAATTCCAATTCGACCTCCGGATATTTTTGAAAACTCTTAACCAAACGGCATCTCAGCCACCTCCGCTACCAAAGCAAGAGTCAGATCCATCCAAATTCCGAAACTCAACACGCCGATGCCATCTCCATCTCAATTCTCTCTCTATCTCTCTCCCCCCTCTGCCCATCGCTACTTGAGATAATAATTAGTAAACAAACAAAGCATAGAGAAGGTCCCAATCCGCCCGCTGCGACGCCGTCTCTCGTCACAATCCCGGCCGTTTCAACCGTCCGATCCGAGGTGAAACCCTAACCGAGATGGGTTTTTTTGCCTATCTTTACATTCGTTGTTCCTCTTTATATATGGTAGAGTTGCATGTTCTAGATTGCTTGCTGTTCTTGTTTCTAGGAAATGCAGTAGATGTTTCAAGCTTCTCTTTTTTCTCACATAAGGATCATCAGTTCTTATCACGAGCAAAACCTAGGTGCTAGTCTATTGGTAAAAGGAATTAGGAGTTATGTTTTAGATTGTTACTTAATCTTCTGGTGGTATGGGAGTAATTCTTGAATATTGACGACATGTATCACTTTTGCTTTTGGTTTAGAATAACAAAACATGTCGGGCCAAGGACAGCGCTTGAATGTTGTTCCCACTGTCACGATGCTCACTGTCGTGAAAGCTCGCCTCGTTGGTGCCACTAGGGGTCA
>SOPF01028397.1:711869-742389 GCA_012979155.1 Hypericum perforatum | reverse complement strand
AAAAAGAGAGAAATGGAGAGGCAGATGGCATCTGCTAAGCAGTTTGCAGAGGATCAGGTTGCAGAGAAGGTTTCTTTGCAGAAAGGAATTTCTATAAAGTCGGCTCACAATATGTTATCGGCTGCTGAGAAAGACGAGGATATAATTTTTTGAACCTGATCTAGTGTATTCTTGTTTAGTATAGCTGGTTTGTTTGTCTCCTTCCGATAAGCAAATAAGATCGTGGATGTTCCTTGTTTAAGTTGTTGTGTATTATATTGGGATCCAATGCTCCACTTCCTTGCTTTGTTCAATTACTTTTGATTTTACAATTTGATCCACTAGCGCTGAAGGCTTTGAAGCTTGATCTTCTTGCATTCTGGTCTATAAATCTAGATGCTTTGAAAGCACTTTCGGAATTCTTGGATGAGGTGGTTGCTGGCAAGTCAATTATGAAATTGTTTGAGGATGGTCTAGTCTCTGTTTCTGGTTTCAAGTGGTTGCCTCATTGGAGCATAGAAACGGCAGTGGCCTTTCGTGCCTTCGATAAGTTTTTTTGATTGGTGTCTCACCTCGCTATAATATGAATCACTCCACCGCTGCAACTCCTAAAAAGTCAAGTAACTTCCAAATTTTACAGGTAGCTTTTTCTGTGTATATATATCTTGGGATCCAATGCCCCACTTCCTTGATTTGTTCAGTTACTTTTGATTTTACAAGTTGGAACAACAAATTTTTCTCATAAGGATAAATTGTTTTGCTAGTTATTGATTACATACAAGTGGCACTCCAAAAATGAATTGGACTAAGTGGGAGGATGGTGTTACACGGTGCACGCCCACGTGCATGTGCGCATGGCATATTGGTCGCTTGTAGTGCACTTTGCACACGCATCGTCGGACACCTAGAAAGAGCACAAATAGGGAATTCCCCTCCTCATTCGGAACATCCGTGCAATTGCATAAGCATTCCTAAATAAAACCGATAACCCAAACCAAAACTTGGCACTACTTTGATATACAAAAACTACTTCTCGATTCCTTGGATATGGTTTTTGAGGTTAAAGCAACAAAGAACAATAGAATTGTTCACTTGCTCCGAGTTCTGTTTCTCCCTCTAGTTGGATGTTTAACACGCTGTTGGCTTGCCCGTTCACTTGTAGGCCAGCCGTGTCCTTTCCTTTTTACCGCCGGACATGATCCGGCCGAGGACGGGGACGAGGATTCGACATTGCTTCTTCGTTTGCCAGCACTACAAGCTGTAGGAACTACCACTCCAGGCACTCTTTTGTTCAGTTTCCCTAAAGATTAGCCATTGGCAGGGCACGTTCTTCGTGGCTTCGTGGCCTGGTGACAGACGTGTAATGTGGTTGAGAGGAGTGCAATGGTGGTTCTGCTGATGTAGTCCTTCAAATGCAGCGTAAGACTTTTGGTCACAACTTCTCTAAGGAGCACGGCAGATTTGTATTCCCTGGTGGTCTTAAAGAAGAATAATGCATTGTTGGCAAGTAACAGAAGATCTCTAAATACTTGTTTGGCTGATGTGATGCAGCCACTTGCAAGTCTTGATCTTATTGTATCAAAATCCAAGTGCTGCAGGATCATCTTCTCATATCTCCCTCTTTTCTGCTAGACAAACTTACTGGATTAAGTGTTTGTTTAGCTAATTACACGTGTTGCGAAGATAACATAACTAACAGACATAAAGCAGAGATTAACAAGTCTTTCAAACTCCAAGTACCTGGCTGTCAAGACGCCGGCGGAAAACCGAGGCGCATTTATGCTCTGCTACACTACTGAAGATACCGATCAGATCATCAATCTTGTCAACGCTAGAGTGGTGGCAACGATCATGGACATGAGAAGAACCATAATTTTGACCGGAAGTACGCGTGGAGTTCTCTTTGAGCCGAGTAGCCGACACACCACCAGTAGACCAGAATGTACATTCTCCAACACTTGCTTCTGTAGCATTCTTAACAATATACTTCCTTTTCCTCTTACCTCTCTTTCCTTTTAATATCTTGTACATTCCTAGACATTCTAATTCTACTTCTTTTGGTTCAGTTAAAGCATTATCTTGCTGAGGAGATACAAAAACTTCTGGCTTAGTCACCATTTCTTCGGGTGACCAGTTCGTTCTTGCCTCCAGAGTAAAGCTGCCAGCGGATAGGCCGTCCTTTGATGACTCTTTGCTGGAGAACTCGAAGCCTTCATCCTTCAGACATGGTATCCCTGATTCCGTCCTACTCGAGTCATAACTAAGCCGACTATCACTCCTTCTTTCTCCATTGAGAAATTCGAGTCTTGATTCCAGTGACCTATACAAGATCAGCAAGAATGGCCATTCAAATACTTAGATTTTGCGTTTTCGAAGAATAGGATGATATGCTCAAATGATCTAGATGCCGCAGATACTAACCCAATTGAATCTTCAGATGCTTCTAAAGCTTGCTTCAGCTCCACGATTTGCTTTCGTCGCAGCTCCTCGAACCAAGCTCTATCGAATCCGGAAAGCAACGGGATAAGCATATAGCATTATATTTGAAGACAAATGAATCAAAAACCATGAAGCTAAAGATGTTGCAGAATTTTCCGAATAGTGTCGAATCCTATTTACTTTGATCATTTAGGCTTGGTATGCAACCTGAAAACCAAGAGAAGCGTACTCACTTGCGTCCAGAATATCGTCGTTGCAAATCCTTGTACTTTGCTCTGCAAATCTGCAGCCACCGAAACAAGCAGAAAAGTAAGCTAAAACACGAAAACTAAAGTTTGCTCGAGTGGTAAAAGAGTTTGTTTTGTTGAAGAATTTGGATACAATTCTTACCAATGAAAAAAAAAATATTAATACTAATATTTTTGAAGGTATAATAATAGACTAACTGTATTATTATGTTTTTCCTTAGCTTCGCTACCAAGTCATTGGCTCAAATCTATTCAGAAATTTAGTTCAAACTTCAAATTACTTAAATTAAATATTTTAAAAAAAGTCAACCACCTTTTCTATTTTAATCCAAAGTTCCCTTCAATTTAATAGCAAAATGGGACCTTCAAATCTTGCCTTGAATTTTTTTTCCCCGTTAATAACTGTCAACGAAAGCTCGACAACATTAACCAAATCATTCCCCAAATAAAATCTATGAAACTAATTAATTTTTCTTAAGAGGATTTTAAGTTTGAATCTAACTAATAAAGATAACAGGGCCACTATTTAGGCTCTCTTGAATGATGTACTTAGATCTGATCATCGGTAAAATTGATTAGTGCATTCGATTTGATTGGTAAAACATTCTATTCAGTTCGTTGACAATTTGATTAAAATTTATCCAAAGATGAATTAAATACGATTTATGATTGTATGATTCATCAAACTAGAAAATTCAATTCGAATTTGGTTTGAATCAAATTCGAATTAAATTTGTTCATATTTAATTCTAAACCCTAAATTGATGACCACGTCGGGTAGATACTTCAGAAGAAAAAAAAATTGCGTGACAATCTACGTCACCTATCTAAATAGAGCATTTTGACAAAAAAAAATCATGAACAATGCAAAAGGACTCAATTGAAAAAAATTGAATTAGTTTTGTCGTTCTTAAATCACATAAACCCGGATGAGAATCGGTACTGTTGGATTATATAGCATAAATAACGAATATTACGCAAATAATCATATGCACAATTAATCACAAATTAAAGAGATAAAATCGGGTTACCTCTTGTAGCGTGTGCATACGAGGTCCAGGAACGTTGTTGGTGAGTTGCCAGTCGAAGCTCGATCACGTTTGTAACGAATCGGAGCCCGGGTTTCACGAATGTACCTATTTGTATATCTACCGAGAATATCAGTGACTAAATTGATATTCCCATTTCTCAGAGTATTTTTGGGCGTGGGCAGATTTCATTCAGAAATGGTCACGAGGGAGTTCCCTTTTATAGGGAAACGTCCCTGTCAAATGTCTTTTTCCATTCCAAACATTTTTTCTTTCTTTTTACCTAATTTATTTTTTATCTAATATCATTTTACCTAATTTTGTTTTTTATAATAATTGGCACTAATTATTGGACCTAATAATTATTTTGTAATAATTGGCCCAACAATCTCCCACTCATCCATTGTTGAACACAATCAACAATAGATGCATATCGGGCCAAAAACACAAAAATAACACTCATTCATCATTGACCACAGTCAATAATGTACAGATAACAATTTATAGGATTTCTTGCGACCAGCACACGTCGAGTATGTTAAGCTAAAATTCAGAAGCACCGACACATGAGCTAATTGAATAGTAGCATCTCGACATCTCACATACAATAAAGTGTGCTTTCACCCTAGGACTCATGTCACATTCCATTGTTCACACTATGATTTCAAACAATTTTATTTGTGTCCACTATTGTACTTTTCAATACAATTGGTGCACCTGGACAACGAATCTCAAAATGTGATGAACAGAGTTCCTTCTCCCTTAACTATATTCTTTTCATAATGATTCAGCCTACTTTTCTAATTAGCCCTGCCAGGTCGAATCAATATGCCATAACCTCTTCATGGACTAACTAAGCTAGCAGCACTGAATCACACTTCCATAATATGTTTAGGATCTTAAGGGCAAAGATCGAGAACCATAGTTCACGAAACACGGTCTCACACTAAGGATTGTGAAATCAATAAATATTTATCCCATCCGATGGTCGAACAGCACATAAGATACTCATTCTTATATTATGGTATAAATTCCTTTACATAGGAACACATGTCAATTAACACCATACTAGAGTCATAGCCACAACTTAACTCTAGGCTATAAGACAGAAGGTATGATAAGTTCTACTTAATACTTATCATATGGATTACAGAAAATCCAAATATAATAACTCATTATTACATCCCATAACTAATCTTGCTCTCATAGCAAGACGGCATTCCTGCTGTAGGATATTGCACATCTAAAATATCTAATAGCTGCCTCATCTCAATCAAGAATCAACACATTTGACTCCCACTGAGGTAAACACCCGTGTGAGTGGGCTACTTTTCTGTCTGACATGTTACGCAAGATGTTCATATTACCAAAAACAAAACTTCTTATTTATTAATGAAACTATCATAAACCTAATGACTTCACATATTTCTCAAACACTTTTTGAGATAATGCTTTAGTCATAGGGTCTACAACCATATCTAGCATAGATATATATTTCACACACAACCTGTTAGAGTTTTCCAACTCTACATTTAGTCTTACAATGGAAACATAAATCCTTCACAAAAATTATAGCAACTTGGTTGTTACAGAATACTTACAATGAGCATTCCATAGTAGTATTCGAATATTTTAAAATTCCCTTGACAGTTTTCTAATAAGCATTGCCTGGATTCTATTGATATCTACTTATAATGCACATAGCACAGCAAATATCAGATTGTGTACACAACATTGCATACACCAGGCAACAAAATGTATTGACCCAGGTAATCATTTCCATATTCCCTATTTGTTTAGCTATATTTGGACACAAATCCTTGCACAAATTACGACCTTTCACTAATAGGACATACTTTGGATTACTATGATCACAATCAAAACGTTCTACTACTTTACGAACAAACATCTCTTATGAAAGAGACATTGTCCTCTTCGAACGATTCCTTAAAATCATAACTTCAAGTATGTAATCAGTTTCACCCATGTCTATCACATCAAAATTGGAAAAAAACCAAGCTTTGATTTTGACAAGTAGTCCTATGTCATTTATAGCCAAGAGTATGTCATCAACATACAAAGTGATGATGACAAAATTTTTACCTGATTGCTTAATATATATTCAGTGACTTTCGTGAATCATAATAAAATTATTTTTCATAATAGTATTATGAAAACGAATATACCACCATCTAGACAATTGCTCAAGGCCATAAATTGAATAATTCAATTTGCAAACCTTTTGTTTGCAGCCTTTTTGGATGTAGCCCTCAGGCTAAATTAAATAGATTACTTCATCTAATTCTCCACGGAGAAAAGCAGTCTAAACATCCATATGATGTAATTCTAGATTCATGTTAGCAACCATAGCCAAAATGACCCTAATGGACGAGAATCTAACAACAGCAGTAAAAGTCTCCTCATAGTCTATTCCTGCCTGTTGCTTGAATCCCTATACAATCAGACAAACTTTGTATCTTTTGACACTACTCTAAATTGCTCTTGACCTTGAGAATCTACTTATTCTCAATAGTCATGCATCCCTTAGGTAGTTTAACTAGATACTAAACCTAATCATTATGGAAAATATTTTTTCCTCTATTGCATTAATCTACTCAACCTTTCGTGGAGATGACAGAGCACCAGACATATTTTTGGCTCATCTTTATCCTGAATAATGGTTAGAAGAACTTTACTTGGATTACCAATATTTTTCAGTAATACCAAGTATGCATTAGCCTTACCTTCGATATCAAATCATTAGCGTGGTATGCAAGTTCTACTAAACCTACGAAATTCCCGATTTTGATAAATACCTCTCATATATTCATCATTTTTAGGAATCATATCACTACAAGACAGAAGTTCCGTACTCCCACTGAAATAGAGAACTATAAGTCTTTTTTGACTAAGATGACTTTCTTCCAGACCATGTTGAGATGGAAAGTCACAACTTTCTATATCAATTCTCCCACTCGGAAGAAGGATCCAAAAGGCTCTGGCTCAACTATTTTATAGAGATTATGGTGTTTACTAACCATTCTCAGTATGAAATTCATTTCCCAAAAACATGACATTATATGATTTAAATTATGTTACTTGTCTGTTGTCCAGTTCACCTATGAACATGTATCCTTTAGATATCTCAAAATACCTTATAAGGATACTTTTTCTACCTCTCGGTCCTAATTTACCGAAAGCACTTAAGGTAGAATAGACATAGGACACACACCCCTATGGCTTAAAATAGGATAAATCAAGCTACTGATCTGTCCATATTTCATAAGAGGTGGTAGTAACAAACTTAGAGGGAACATGGTTAAGAACATATGTGGCAATTAGGAGCACATCTCCGTATTGGCAAATTTGCCTTTACCATCATAGATCTAACTATGTCAAGAAAGATTCTATTCCTTCTTTCAGCAATCCTAATCTATTGGGATGTATAAGGAATGAACAACTAATATTCAATTCTTTTCATAACATAAAGTGCCCTATAATTCATTAGAAAGATATTCACGACTGCGATCTGTTCGCAAAGTCTTTATCCTTCTATCCTTCTGATTCTCATCAAAACTCATGTATGTCATGAAGCAACTTAATGCCTCTGACTTGTGAGAAATCAGGTATATTAGACTATATCACTAATAATCGTCTATGAAAGTGATGAACTAACATGCACTATGTGCTGCCCTCACATCCATTTGACTATATATGTCAGAGTAGACTAATTGAAATAGAAATTTGGCTCTAGCCCTAGTATCGAAAGATTTTCTTGTACTCTTTTCTTCTAGACAATAAACACTTCTAGGTAAGATAGACTTTTCTATTTTACCTAGCAATCTGGCATTAGCTAGACATTTTAAACAATCTTGACCCATATGGTCTAGTCTAGAATGTCGCAGCTTAATATCATCTTCCGATGAGTTTAAACTAGTGACAAATGAGTAACTTTCACTAGGATCACTATCCATAATGAAAAAAAAACATCCGATCTATATCCAAGGCTATAATAGGAATTATCCAAATATAATCTAACAACGTCATTTTTAAACAATAATGAAAACCCAAAGACATCAAAGTAGATATAGAAATCAGGTTCTTTCGAATATCTGGAACAAATAACATGTCATGCAAAAGTAGGACACGTCCACCATAAAGGTGTAATCCACAAGTGCCTTTACCTTTCACATTATTAGACAAGTCGTTACCAACAAATTGGTTTTTGTTCCAGTCGACAACTGTCGATATTCGGCAAATGAACCATGATCTCTAGCTATATGGTCTATTACTCACGAATCTATCATTCACATAGAATGTGATTCAATAAGGAGGGTCTAAGAAGATACATCAACCTCATACACAGTAAATTTTAAATGTACCTACTTAGATATTTTGCAACCTTGTGCAAAATGTCCCTTCTTTTGACAGTTATAATATTTCAAGAAGCTTCTATTCCATTGTATTTTTCCTGCACGTCCACTCGAACTTGATTGATCTCTTCATGTAGTCCCTTGATCAATTCAGCAATATCATCAAGTTTCATGATTCAACCTCCACGATTTTTCTGGCTCTGATACCAAATGAAGCATGGAATTCACAATTAACGAAATCACTCTCTCGATCCAACTCAAAAACCTTTCAGTAGAGGTTCCTTGTTAACTCAGGAGGATGATCTTCGCAAGAAATTGGGGTGGGAAAGAGAAGAACGGGGGATTGGACAGAAATCTGGTTACACCAAATTATGATTATTTTTCACTAACAACATCACATTACATCGAGTTCTTTAAAGGAAAACACAAGCAACAGGATAACTAATCTTAATCGTGGTTATTAGACCTAACCCACATAAACTGCTCAGTTAATTTGAAGATTAACTGATTACAGGGACTGAATTGAAAATACACGAAGGACTGAACTGTATTAAACAAAACCTTTACACACGTACAGTAAAAACCCAGGGACCTAAACGTAAAAAGCCATAACCGCTGACCCACTCACATTTGGACACGCGGCCCACTACTCCATTGAGCGGCCCACTACTCTATCACGCCTTTCAGCTCGTAACCGTCACCAACGGCTAGTGACCATTGCAGTTCTTCACGCGCGAACTTCTCCTCCTCTTCTTCTTCTTCTTCGTTAACTTCAGCTGCTGTGTTCACTTCGATCTCCACTTCTCGATCATTGGCGTGAGTGCTTGGTGTGTTTTGCTCAATTAAATTATCCACACAACAGAGAGTCATCTCCCACGACCGAGTGGGTTCGACTCGCCGTCGCCTCCCGAGCACGGTGGTGGTGACAGTGTCGCACGGGGAGCCACCGTTCGAGCTCGAGACCATCTTCTTTCCTCGTCGAAGTTCGAAACTCCCGAGGCTTGGATGTTCCGATTTTGGCAACGAGAATGCACAAAACCGATATCCACACACTCACGATAGTCTGACGAGTCGAACAGTGTAAGCCATCGACGTTGAAAATGTCGGATTTGGCCGGATTGTTGTTGAGATTGAATCGGGAAAAAACTGGGGTTTTCGGGTTGGGATTTTGAAAAAACAGGAGGCAAATTACAGTTTGGTCACCAAACTTCCGCGTGTAACCAAACAATCTCGTTCGACCAGAAAATGTCAAAAAGACTCTCGGTTGACCAAAATTTGTTTAAAAAATACCCAAAAACAATTTGAGATTATTTTTAAACATGATCAAGTCGATAATTAACTTAAATTATCGAATCAAATCAACATACAACCTCAAGAACATGAACTAACCATGCTCTGATACCAATTGTTGGATTATATAGCATAAATAACGAATATTACGCAAATAATCATATGCACAATTAATCACAAATTAAAGAGATAAAATCGAGTTACCTCTTGTAGCGTGTGCATACGAGGTCCAGGAACGTTGTTGGTGAGTTGACAGTCGAAGCTCGATCACGTTTGTAACGAATCGGAGCCCGGATTTCACGAATGTACCTATTCGTATATCTACCGAGAATATCAGTGACTAAACTGATATTCCCGTTTCTCAGAGTGTTTTTGGGCGTGGGCAGATTTCATTCAGAAATGGTCACGAGGGAGTTCCCTTTTATAGGGAAACGTCCCTGTCAAATGTCTTTTTCCATTCCAAACATTTTTTCTTTCTTTTTACCTAATTTATTTTTTTATCTAATATCTTTTTACCTAATTTTGTTTTTTATAATAATTGGCACTAATTATTGGACCTAATAATTGTTTTGTAATAATTGGCCCAAGAGGTACTTAAGCTGATTTTTTCCAATATAAATAAAATAGGGGTCTCCAAACATTTGACGCTGCCATTTGTACTTAAGGAAATATAATCATACTTTATGTATTTAAATTCAATCGAAGATAGATAAACGTTTAGTACAGGCAAAACTTGGACATGCAAAATAGTGATATTCATACTGCGAAGAAAAAAAAATGATTACTGGCCTAATAGATAAAGCCTACTAACTTATAGATGCGACTCTAATCTAATATTATACACCAGAAATTTAGCAAACCACTTTCTCTTTCTTCCGGTCAAGGGAGAGCAACGAGGGCGTCGACCAAAATATTATACCATTTGCAAAAGATCCTGGACGATTTCGGATATTGGAGGCCTGAATTCTGGTTCCCACTGCACACACAAAGTAAGATACATATTGTTGGGATATGCTTATAATATTAAAATTATGAATTTTCAACATTTATAAAAACATAATCATGGTTACTAATTTTTTACAAATGTTAGCAAAAAAAAAACCATTTTTAGTTTGATTGTGGGAGTAAGAGACAGTGACCTGTATGCATCTGGAGATTATATCAGCAAAACGAGACAATGACTTGATGGGGCATGATCCCTTCAAGGAAGGGTCAACCATCCGAGACAGCGCGTCTATATCGTGAAGCCGAGGGACCGCCCATCGGACGAGAGACTGCGCGCCTCGGCTCTGTGATCTTTTGTAACAGACAATGTACTTCACATGTCAGATTGGTGTGCATCGGCAGGGGATATGGTGCAGAGAAAGAACAGACCAATGACATGTCAGTTATATGGAAACGCTAACCTGTCGTAAGACTTTCGGCCAGTTAACAGCTCTAGCATCACAACTCCGAAGCTGTATATATCACTCTTGCAAGTGTAGCTTCCCAGCTCGAGCTCCGGAGCGCTGTAACCTTGAACACTAGTTACTTGGCCTGTTACCTGCTCAGTAATACCAAAAGAAAAATTTTAACCATTAAAGTTTCAAAATTAACAGGGTCGCGGACAAGACAAGCTCACCCTCTCCGAGGCAGACAACATTAATAGATCCAGGCCACAGTCTGATACACGTGCTGCAAGCTTGTCGTCGAGCAAAATATTCGCTGATGTGAAGTTGTGATGTACAATGGGAGGCTGGCAGGCCTCATGAAGGTACCTTCAACAAACCAAAGCGAAAAGGTAAACTAGCTAAACCTCGTTTTAGTTACGTAGTAGGACTTGAAATTGGTACGATCATTCAACTCACAGTAAGGCTCTTGCAGCTCCTAGTGCCACCCTTACGCGAGCATTCCACGTAAGTTTCTCACGGATCTCATCATCAATATGCAGTGCATCCTGCAGAGAACCAATTCTGCAGTACTCATAAACAAGCAATCGCTCTCCACACTCGTTGCAGTAACCCACAATCTCCAAAATGTTAGCGTGACGAATCTTGGAGATGCTGCTAACCAGTTGCTCAAATTCCTCGTTGGTGTTTTGCCTAGAAGATGTACTGTTGAGCTTCTTCACAGCCAATAGCTATTGCCAAGAGAAAAACAGTAATCAGAAAAACGCAAGTGTTCCAATAGGTAGTAAGTTGTAATAAAATGTGTACCATTCCATTGGGAAGCTTAGCCCTATAAACACTGCCGAGTTGTCCTTCTCCGAGACAGTTTTCTTCAGAGAAACTGTCTGTGTACTGCTGAAGTGCAGCAATGGTAAAGACCTTTAAAGAAGATGAAGAGCTCGGATTTTTGGTCGGGCAACTAAGTGATACTTTTGAAGGAACGCTATGGCCGGGCGGTGCAGCCAAAGGCAAGTTTCGGTCATCCATGCCTTTGGCATTCGAATTATGGCGTGCCATCTGCTTTGATGATGCGGCCACTTTCTTTGAGTTCTTGTCATGTATGTCCAGCAGCTTCGGATGTGTTTCTGCAGGTATGTTACTCGGGACATATTCACCTTTCACCTTTACATTCGGATCCTTTGCTTCCGACATGTGCTCATTAGGTGACTCGGCGTCTCCTTTTGAATGCCTTCTTTTGCGGAATATCGACACAAACATGCAAACAACTACTATGATTACTACAACAATCCCTGCAACAACAATCAAGAGGACCGTCTTGTTTCGAGAGGAACCACCAGCTTTTCTGGAGTTGCTGTTCCTCGGATCTCCTGAGGTAGACGGCACAGAAGGCGTACTTGGTAGTTCCTTTGGCGGCCCGTCGGCATTTGGTGACATGGCTAGAGAAGGAGGAAGTGCAGCTTGTGGTGATGGAGGAGATGGCATAACGGTCGTATTGAACGGATTACCATCTTTTCTAAAATAACAGTTCATGAACTCAAATGCATGCGTGGCGGAAACAAAAGTGAGATGGAACAAAACATGGACTTTTAAAAGGGACATTTACCTGAAATTAGGGATGTTTAAGAGTGGTGCAGGTATGGGACCAGAGAACAAATTGTTCTCGACATCCCTATCAAGACAAAAAGAGGAACGTGTCAGTTACTGAGACTCGAGGCAGTAAGAAGATAATTTCGCGAGGACCTTATCCACCTCACACTACGAATCAAATCACGGAGACATGAACTGTATAGTTGGATTTGCAATAACAAAGTCACAACACGATAAGATGACGAGGAAGTTACAGATTTGTAAGGGGAAGACCCTGCAGAACATCCAGCAGACCAGTGAGCTTATTATCCTGCAAGTACCTGAAACAAGAGCGAATTTCATGACAACAAGTTGCAGACATCACGAAGTGTCGAAGTCTAATCAAGATTTCATTTATTAAAAGTCCTCACAGTGAGTTGAGTGATAACATGTTCACCATTGACGAGGGAAGCGGGTAACTTAAGTTGTTATTTGAAAGATCTCTGCACCAACAATGTATGCTTCAGCTAGAAAGAATTAGCAGCTATTATAAAACAGTAAAAAAGATTTTGTATTTGAGTTCCTCACAAAAGTTTCAACGATAAGATGCTCCCGGTAGACGGAGGCAGAGCGCCGCTTAAATTGTTAGTTGAAAGATCCCTGCAGTAGAATGTAAGTAACCACTGGATGTTTAATTAGGCAACTATGTTCGAATGAGTGTAGCGTACATTTCCTGTAATGCAGTCATTTGTTCAAATACATCCGGTATTCCTCCAATAAGAGCATTGTTGCTCATTGACCTGAGAAATGCATACAAAAAGGCCCAGAATGCACCATCAGCAAGACGACTAGAACAAGAATACGAATGAGATTTTGATGCAGAAAGCTCGGAAAGAGGTAGAACTTACAGGTGAGTCAATGTAGGAGGCAAGATTAGTGGAATCGTCCCACCGATATGATTGTTGTTGAAGTTCCTGCATATCATAGTAGAAAACGCAGCACGAAAGATCACATTAGCAATACTTAGAACTCGACAATGGTAACATAAACACAATCTTTTCGAATAGAAATTTCAAAATTCCATAATGTTGGAGGATACATTACATCTGAAGCATGGATGGGAAGTCCAAGCTATTCCCCAATGTTCCTTCCAGGCGCATATCATTCAAAATCCTGCAAAAGATTCGAACTTCCAACTTTCAAATGGCTCTCTTTCTCACACACCACGCCAAATTAAATCCAACAATGCAAAGAAAGTGCAATAACATACAATTGGGTGACGTTAGTGAGCACACAGAAGACTCCCAGCCACTGATCTACGCAAGGGTCCCCTCCAATTGGAACCCATCCAGCTAAAGAAGGTGGCATGTTCAAAGACATGTACAAGCTGTGCAGTGCCTCAACTGCATAAACAAACCAAATAAGAGGTCTCGGGTTCGAATTCTCAGTAATGTGGCGAAAAATGCTCCAACCGGGATTAGTCGACCAACCAAAAGGGAGAGGCTTTGCTCACCGTCTCGAGGATCAGTCTCAGCAAGGCAAAAAGGCCACGTGAAAGCAGACATTAGCAGCAACACAACCAAGCCCTCCAACTTGATCTTGGCCATTGTGGGTTTAAATAAATCCACAAAGACCCCAACTTTTTACTTTGTTTAGTTCAAGCGGGTTCTTTCGGACAAGGTAAAGATTGAAACTTTGTTTCTGGTTAGTGCAAGAACTTGGAAGTTTGGAGGAGACAAATAGCAGTTCTTGGCACAAAGATCCCAACTTTACTCTGATTTTTCAAGTTGGTTCTTCCAGACAATGTATAGATGGAAACTTTATTTCTAGAAAGTGAAAGTTGAGAGGACACTAATAATAAGTAGTTCCTGGCCTAGGGGTATGTGTAACAGTGCAATAAAAAGCAGAGATAGTCTTCTTTTTTTTTTAAAGAGAGGTCAAATGGTCTATCGATATAAGTGTAATACAGTTTAATAGATATTCGAGTTATTTTATTTGTACAAATAATTTACATATAAAAAACATATTTTGCTAGGAGAGAAAAAGGGAGGTGGTGGTTTATGGCCGGCAAAGGCAACAGCTTTAGTGACAGTGAAAAAGAAAGAGGGAGATTCAAAGCCTTGAGATAAATTACAAAAGAAAAGAGAACTGGTGGGTTTTTTTTTTGTTAGATTAAAAGACAAGAAAAGGGTATATCTCTTTCTGACAAGAAGAACGACATACTATATTCTATCAGTCCAATTTTGTGTTTTAAGGAATGAAATCTTTATGATAACAGTTCGAATCTTTCATTAATCTAGTTTAGTGCTGTTTAAGGGATTTTGTAATTAATGCGTATTGGTGTAGACGTATGTTCGATTTATTTAATGCGAGGATTTTGTAATTAATGCCCCTGCAGCGGTAGGGGTTTTTTTTTGTTTTACCTTATGTGTTTTGCTAGGTTTCAATAAGATGAATTGCTTATTAATTATTTTTATTACTTGCTTGGAATGTGTAGGAATGTACTACATTAAAAGTGTTGTTTTTTTAATTACACTAAAAGTAAGGTTAAGCATTAAACATCCGTTTAAAAAAGCCAAAATATATTTGCTCTTGCAACTTCAATTGTAGGAATTACTTATAAAAAAATGTGGGATTAATCCCTCACAAAATAGAATCGCATCTGGAAACTTGTAACTCGTAAATAAACCAATCACTGCCCCAATCAGTTGTAATCTAGATGGCAGGGATTAGTCGAGCTTTCTCCAATCAATCACAAGTAAACATAGTCATGTCAGATTGTAATATGGAAACTTGTAACTCTTAAATAAACCTATCATTGTCCCAGTCAATTTAAATGGCAGGGATCAATAGAGTTTCTCTAATCAATCACAAGAGACGTATCATATATTTTTTAATCTTATTGAGAATCGAGTCAGACCAAATTTTAAAAAAAATGGTTGTGTGTTTTCCATTCTTTTAAAGTTTAATTCAGAAAATTGCAAATACATAATTTTGTTTGCGGATTGGATAATAATAAGTTATTGAGATGTGTAAAAATTTAGGAGGTTAAATCTACTCCGTGTCATATGATATAAACTGATTTTTCAAAAAATTAAATCGTTGGCACATCAGAGGTTTATATTTGGAGAGTAGTTGGAGTATTCATTGTCATAATTAGCTGTTTACGATAATATTGGTTGGTGGTTCTATTACAAAGGCTGGCTTTAACGTGTATGTCTATTCTAAATCTTTACAGCGAGCCCATCATGAAATAGGTAAATAAAAAAATGACCACAGGTGCAGATAATGTTTTGTGTGAAGATTACGCCTTCGTTTTTTTGACAAAGTCGTTTCGCTAGTACGTGCTCATGGTAGAAACAAAACTCTTACCAAAACTATAAATCTTAACTACGGTTGATCTAAAATTGCCTGTATTCATGTACATCACAACCGTTGTTGTTTGTATGATCTTATTTTATTATCCCATAGTAATGATTCTATTTTCACTTCACTTTAATCCTTTTGAACTTTTTATTGTTATCCTTTTTTCCCTTCCGAAAAAGAGAAGAATAAGTAGATGTAAGTAGATGTACAATTTTCTTAAAAAAAGTAGGTGTGTCAAATAGATTCACGTCACACTCAAACTCTTCATTGGTCCCATAGCGAATTTACAATCAGAACCCACCAAAAGCCCACAAGAGAAAAAACCAAAAGAAAAAGCCTTTCCCTCTAATCTCTCTCACTTGCTGGGAAGGAAATTTGTGACGAAGGGAAGGAAATTGGTGGCGAATGCTGATGCATTGTTGTTTACTGGGTCAGCGAGGTGGTCAGCTAAGTTCTCTAATGGGCCCTTACCGGTCACAATGTCCTGCACAAAGAACCCATACATGTAGAACATGGTGAGCTGACCGTTCTTGAGTTCCTTCCAGGTTCTTAGAAATGAATAGGAGGTCGACCCAGAATTTGGTCCAACCTCCGGTCAGCTGGTCCGACTGGCTCAATCGCTGATAGGACCAAAAGTTTTTTAATAATTTTTTATAATTTTTTGAAATATATATTGATATATAGTTAAATAATTTATGTAATAAACTAACAATAACAATGGGGCCCGAGTCTCCATGAGGAATGACAACCTCCCCGAGAGGCCCATTGATAATTCTGTAGCCCTCAACTACCCCCATTAGGACCACTTGGGTGGCCCAAATGGCAAGAATGCTCTGCGCGTGGACAAGGCTTGGTTTCCCAATTAGTCGAGTCCACCCTCGCTAAAGATCTGGGTTCCAGTCTTAAATCATATGGGCTCTCCTAATTTTACCCCGTTGTGGGCCAAAAGCTCGAGGAATACGTATCTAAGGGCACCAAGCATGGCCCACCAAGAGTGGATTACCTCGAGCTTCCAGTTCTTGGTAACCAAGCCGTAGTCGTCCGGGAACTCCTATCGTGACCTAGCTATTGGAATATGGTGGAGAAGTTTCACACTTCTTCATTTAGTATCTTGGGGTTGAAAGGGGTATTTTAGACCACCCAAATGCCCAAATGCTCAATTTTGGGTCTGGTTGGTCGACACCATACCCTTGGCGTACGCCATCTAACTTACAAAGAGTTTTTTTGGACTTTGTTGGTGTATGCCATCATCTTGGCGTTCGCCATCCTCTGCACCCTTCACTTGAAAAGCCATAACTTTCTCATATAAACTTTGATTTAGGTAATTTCAATTCGAGTGGATTCGTAACATCTAGATCTACAACTTTATTTTTTAAGTTTTGCAATATATGAATTAATATGGTCAGAAAATAGGAGAATTTCAAGGACCAAGAAATTGGTATGATTTTGGTCGGGTATTGGAAGAATTTGCAAAATGATGTGCTATATGACTACTATGGATTAAGACTTGTTGTAGGGACTTATGAGAACTTAAGAAGAAGTTTAGAGTGACTTTGGAAAGGCTAGAAAAGCCAAGGATCAAAAGAGAGAAAAAGTCCATTTGCTATTAGACTAGGTTTCCATTTTTAGGAAGTTTGGGAGAAAATATCTTGGGGTGACTTGTGGGCTTGATCATTTATGCTCATCTATTAGAAACATAGAGAAAGAGTGGAAAGAGAGGAGAAAATGTGAGAAAGGAGAAAAAGAAGAAAATAGAAGAAGATCTTGACAACTTGGAAGCCAAGGTAAGTGATTTAGTATGATTTTGGCCTTGCTTGTGTAGAAGTTCTTTCTTTACCTTGAAGATGTAAGTATGTAAGATTTTGATCAAGATTTTGTAGACCTAGGTAAGGAGTTTGAGGTGAGTTGAGGATATGATTTGATGATATGTAGAAGATAGATGATGAACTAAGCTTTGAGGATGTGTTTTGTGGACCCTTTCATAGTTTTGGAGTTTGCCTTGTAGGAATCCAAATTTAGGGACTTTTGAGATAAGCTTTCTTATTTTCTATATGCTTGGATGTTATGACCCTAGTGATCATTATTCTAGTAGTGGTCGTTAGGTCCGAAGACCCTCAACCTTTGATTATTTTGGTTTTGGTCAGTTTTAGGAACATTTAGTTTAATGTGTTGACTTTTCATAAAATAGGCATAATATTTTCATACAAACTCCAAATTGAGTGATTCCAAGATGAGTAGATCCATAACACCTAGATCTACAACTATGCTAATTTAAATTTTGTGAAATTTGGATCGAGGACCCAGCATACACTGGCCCTCAGCGTTCACTAGAGGGGTTTACAAAAAATCTGTTCCAAAAGACCCCAATATATGTTGGGCTGCCCGAGAAGCTCTTTTTTAGACCATTTTGCCCCTCCCACTTGGTAGAATTTATATAAACCACTTTCCTCATTTAGAAAGTCTATCCTAAACTATTCCAACTAAATATCTAGCATTTGGGAGAAGGAAAGAGTAGAGAAAGAAGAGAAGAGAAGGGAAAAGAAGATCTTTGATTTGGAGGTTAGTTGATTGACAATTGGAAGCCGAGAACTAGGAAATGTAAAGAGAAGTGCGAAACTCTTTTTGGTGCAGTTTGTACAACTTGGTGAGATATTATCTGTAACCTTTGTTTTAGCTAAACATGTTTGATTTGATATGATGTGATGTGTGTATATATTTGAATCATTGTCTCTGTGACACTTGACATTTTCTTGGTAAATTGCCATTTTGGCAAATATATGACAAATTGTAATATGTGTGAATATATGTGGATCCTTGATAATCGTCTTCTGATGATTCTTTGGATTGTGTATAGAATTGTCAATTGTGTGTTAGTTTGGGATGTGTGGCACATATCGATATCTATTCTATAATATATCTGAGGTCCCCCAAAGTCTGCATGATTCAGCTATGTCTAGAGCGTATCTGAGCTCCCCCGAAGTCTGCGTGATTTGGCTATGTCTAAAGCATATCTAAGCTCCATTGGAGTCTGCATGATTCGATTATGTCTAGAGCATATCTGAGCTCTTCAAAAGTCTGCGTGATTCGGCTATGTCTAGAGCATATCTGAGCTCCTCTGATTCTGCGTGATTTGGCTATTCTTATTAGTTTGAGTTTATGTTATTAATTTTTTAATGGTCTTATGTGTGATGGGCTATCTTGTTAAATTGGCACCACTTTGTCAATACATGGGTCTGATGGAAGGTGAATGTTGGTTAGTTAATATATGTTATTTTTAATATTTTCCTACTAAGTATTTCAAAATACTTACCCCTCCCTCCACAGGTGATAAAGTTTAGGGAACGGGTGACATCTGAGGAAGTATGTTTTGCCTGTTCGTTTATATAAACCATTTTCTTCATCTCCGGTTCTATGAAGTCTCCAGATAGTATATTTCCTATCAATCTAGGTCGCATCGCTCTATTATACATATTTGTAGGACCTTATTCACAAATCTAAGAATACATATATATATATATATATATATATATATGAGTTACGTTTTTGCAAATGATTATGAATTATGTGTATATATGAGGCTGGCTGGGTCGCAGAAATTCGTGATAAGTGAGCGTGACCCTGTGCTGGTCAGTAACCCAGTTTTGGGTTGTGATAGAGTTGGTATTAGAGCTCTAGGTTATCTGAGCTCTAGATAAGTTTTAACTTAAGTTTAAGTTTGAATTATGTAATATGTATAATGGAGCATAGAAATTGTCTTGTCTTTATCCTCTTTCATATGTCAGTCCTTAGTATGCCTATTTTGACTCCTTGGTATAGGAGGATATGACAAGTATGCCTAGTAATTCTGAATTGACAAGAGGGAACTATGAAAGCTCCCAAGTATGAAGGAAGGAAGTTGTGTATGAGAATGTGCCACTAATTGAGGTCATAACTGTGAGTGGTACTACAAGGGATGAGATCTCACTACCTATTACTAATGTACTTGTGTCTGTGATGGAAGGGCAATGTAGCAACAGTTTGAATAGGGTGATGAGAGCAATGGAGAAATTCATTACTACTCAGCAAATGCAAATTGAGCATAACATCTCGTTGGCTGCCAAGCATAATTCTGAGGTTGAAACTGCCAATGTTCTCTGATATAAAGAGTGATCCTCAAGTATTCATCAAAGAAATGGAGAAGAGGAAGAGAATCTTGAGATGCGTTAGGGTGAGAATGGTAGAGCTAGCTTCATTCCAGTTAGTTGGTGAGACTGGAGTATAGTTCTAGAATAAGGGATCATATGCTTGAACCTGGGAAGTTTTTAGTAAGGTATTGCTGGATCATTTTCTGGTGAAGAGTCTGAAGGATGCTCGAGCCTTTGAATTTGAGTAGTTGGTGAAAGCTTCTGAGATGACAGTGGCTTAGTACGATGAGAGATTTAGCTATCTGTCACGATATGCGAATCACTTGAATCCTGATGAGGAAAAGAAAGTGAAGAGTTTTGTTCATGGTCTTGATGACTCAATATTTAAGGTCATGATGTCTTATGGATTTGAGACATATGCTACTATATTGGATTGTGCTCGGACTTTGGAGATGCAAGATAGTGATCGTCAAGCGACTCTGAGTCAGTTGAAATTTTAGAGGTCTGATAAGTAGCTGCAGAGAAGTATGAACTAAGGTTTTAGACCACAAGAGAGATGGTCTGGTAGTCAGTCAATGGCATCAAGAGATGGAGGACCCATTGGTAGATTTGGAAGGGGAAATAACTTTTGTGGCCAACGATTTAACCCAAATTGATCCAACAACTTCAGAAGGTGTCCAAGTTGTGGTAAGCAATATCTGGGGGATGTTTGCTACATGAGGATAAGAGCTTACTTCTGATGTGGTAGGATGAGCCATCTGATAAAGGATTGCCCTACCAATGGTCAACCTAGGTAGGTGGCAAATTTGGTAGCCACACAGTCAGCATAAGTAAATCCTTGAAGGATCAAAGAGAAGCAAATTTGAGGATCAAAGGACCTAGATTTGAAAGTGGAAGAAGCAGAGTATAACCCCGAGTATATGCTCTAATGAGGAGAGATACTAAGGCTAGCAACACTATTGTACTAGATACCTTACCTGTTGGATCTTCTAATGCACATGTTCTATTTGACTTAGGATCTACATACTCTTTTATGTCATCTCGATATGTGCAAATATTGGATATTTTACATACGTACTTAGATGAACCTATGATTGTTGCTATGCCTTCGAGTGGATATGTGTATGTTTGCAAAGTTATAAGATCATATATTATCTCAATTAGTGACCACGAGTTATTGACTAATTTGTATATATTGAATATAAATAACTTTGATATGACAGTGGGAATGGATGTATTATCCACTTTATCATATGGTGGTGGAATGCTTTAAGAAGCGAGTCACCTTTCGTCCTTTAGAGGAGGCAGAATTTAAGTTTTAGGGTGAGAGGAAAGTGACATTTGCAAAATTGATCTCTTACCTAAAAGATAGTAAATTTTTAGAGAAAGGATGTGTAAGCTATCTAGCTTGGGTAAAAGTGATTGAGAAGGGAGAGATTTTGGTGAATGATATTCTAGTGGCTAGAGAGTATCAGGATGTATTTTCCAAGGATTTACCAAGCTTACCTCTAGTGAGGGAGATTGAATTCTGTATTGATTTAGAATCCAGCACTAAGCCAATTTCTATACCACCATATCGTATGGCTCTAACTGAGATGAAAGAGTTGAGAGAATAGTTGCAGGATTTGTTAGACAATAGATATATCAAGCCTAGTGTGTCTCTGTGGGGAGCTCTGATTTTATTTGTGAGGAAGAAGGACAGAACTTTGTGGTTATGTATAGACTACCAAAAGTTGAATAAGATGACTATTTAGAATCGGTACCCACTTCCGAGGATAGATGATTTGTTTGATCAATCGCAGGGAGCTAAGTAGTTTTCTAAGATCCATTAGAGATCGGGGTACTACCAGTTGCAGATAAGAGAGACATACATTCTAAAGATGGCATTTAGGACTCAGTATGGGCATTATGAATTTTTGGTTATGCCGTTTGGATTGAAAAATGCTCTAGCTATTTTTATGGATATGATGAACTAGACATTCAAACCTTTCTTGGATCAGTTTCTTATCATATTCATTGATGATATTTTGGTGTACTCTATGAGTCAAGAAGAACATGACATGCACCTTGAACAAGGGCTACAAAAGCTGTGAGAGAAAGAGTTATATGCTAAGCTCTCGAAGTGTGAGTTTTGGTTTTAGAGTGTAGCTTTTCTAGGACATGTGGTGTCCAATGATGGAGTTTCTGTGGATTCCAAGAAAATAGAGGCAGTTACAAGTTGGCCTATACCGATGAATATGATAAAAATACGTAGTTTTTTTTGTTTAGTAGGTTATTATCGATAGTTTGTCAAAGGATTCTCTATTTTGGCATCACTGTTAACCTGGCTAATTTGAAGAATATGAAGTATGAATGGTCAGAGAAGTACAAAGAAAGTTTCAGAGAGTTAAAGGATCGATTGATGCATGTACCTATGTTAGTCCTACCTTTAGGCATGGGAGGATATTATGTGTATTGTGATGCGTGGAGAGTCAGATTGGGATATGTTCTGATGCATACAAGAATGTTATCACTTATACTTCTAGATATTTGAAGAAGCACAAAGAGAATTATCCGGTCCATCATTTAGAATTGGCTGCTATTGTGTTTGCATTGAAGATTTGGAGCCACTATTTGTATGGTGAGAAGTTTGAGATCTTTACATATCATAAGAGCCTCAAATATATGTTTAAGCAACAGGATTTGAACTTAAGACAGAGAATATGGATAGAGTTGCTTAAGGATTACGATTGCACCATCAACTATCATTCGAGAAAAGCTAATATAGTAGATGATACTTTGAGCCAAAAATCAATAGTTAAGCCAAGATTTTTGGCTAAGATATATATGAGACCCATCTTGCGAGGATGAGTCAAAGGGAAGATCCAGAGGTGGTTAAAATGATAGAAAAAGTTGAACAAGATGTGTTGTCTAAGTTTCAACTTAATGATGGTGTGTTATATTATGGACTCTGATTGGTTGTTCCGAATGTTAGGGATTTGAGAAGAGAGTTATTGGCTCAAGTGCATCAAGCGGTATATAGTATACATCCGGGATGTATGAAGATGTACCATGATTTGAGAGAAAATTATTGGTAGAAAGGTATGAAGAGGGACATTGCAACATTCGTCTCCAAGTGTCTGACTTGTCAACAAGTGAAAGCAGAATATCAGAGACCTTCAAGATTATTGCAACATTTAGAAATTCCAATGTGGAAGTGGGAAGGCATAATGATGGATCTGTTAGTAGGACTTCCGATAACCTCTCAAGGTTATGATGCAGTGTGGGTCATGGTAGATAGATTGACTAAGTCTACACATTTTCTACCAATTAAGACTACCTACGATGCAAGTAAGCTTGCTCAGATATTCATTGATGAGATTGTTTGGCTGCATGGCGCACCGATATCAATTGCCTCTGATTATGGAACATATTTTATGTCGCGATTTTGGAGGAAATTTTAGGAGCTATTGGAACTTGATTGGATTTAAGTACGGCCTTTCATCCTCAAACGGATGGTCAATCTGAGTAGGTTATTCAAATTTTGGAGGATATGATGCAAAATTGCACCATTTATTTTGGAGGAAGTTGGGATCGCTATTTGGCTTTGATGGAGTTTGCGTATAATAATAGTTATCAATCAAGCATCAAAATGGTTTCGTATAAAGCTTTATACGGGAGAAAGTATAGATCTCTATTATGTTGGAACGAGGTTAGTGAGAAATAACTTTTTGGAAATGACTTGATGCAAGAAACAAATGAGAAGATACAGTTGATTCGACAGAGGTTAGAAACAGCTCAAAGTCGACAAAAGTTATACTCAGATAAGAGACAAAAGGATATTGAGTTTGATGTGAGACTACTATTTTCCTCAAAGTGTCACCCATGAAGGGGATAATGAGATTCGAAAGAAGGGGAAAGCTTAGTCCTAGATTCATTGGTCTGTTTAAGATTTTAGAGTGAGTTGGGCTAGTGGCATATCGGTTAGCTTTGCCACCATCTTTGTCACATGTTCATCCAATTTTCCATGTCTTCATGCTTAAATGGTAGAGATCACTGGAGATTTGACCTATCAGGAGAGTCTGATAAGAATTATAGATCATGAGGTTAGAAAGCTCCAGAATAGAGAACTTCCGATGGTCAAGATTGTGTGGGCTAATCGGTCATTGGCTGAGGTAACTTGGGAAATAGAGAAAGAGATGAAAACCAAGTATCCTCATCTGTTCGTATGACAAGTAAGTTAGTTTTGTTAAGCAAATTTGGGAATCAAATTTTATGAGGGGAGACTGTTATGACCCTAGTGATCATTGTTCTAGTATTGGCCATTAGGTCCAAAGACCATCAACCTTTGATTGTTTCGGTTTTGGTCAGTTTTAGAAATGTTTAGTTAGTCCATTGATTTTTTGTAAAATAGGCATAACTTTCTCATACAAACTTAGAATTGAGCAATTCTAAGATAAATAGATCCATAACACCTAGATCTACAACTTTACTGATATGAGTTTTGTGAAATTCAGATCGAAGACGTAGCATACACTGACCCCCCAATAGGATTACAAAAAATGGTTCGAAGGGACCCCAATATCTGCTGGTCCTCCCCAGCATCTGCTGGGCTACCCAAGAAACTCTTTTTTTGGACTATTTTGTCCCTTCCATTTGGTAGAACTTATATAAACAACTTTCCTTATTTAGAAAGTCTAACTTAAACTATTCCAACTAAATATCTATCATTTGAGAGAAGGGAAGAGTAGAGAAAGAAGAGAAGAGAATGGAAAAAGGAAGATCTTTGATTTGGAGGTTAGTTGATCAACAATTGGAAACTGAGAACTGAAGAACGTGAAGAGAAGCACGAAACTCCTTTTGGTACGGTTTGCGTGACTGTGTGTAGGTGAGGGGATATTATCTGTAACCTTTGTTTTAGCTAAACATGTTTAATTTGATATGTTTGATATGAGATGATATGAGCATACGTTTGAATTATTATCTATGTGACATTTGATATTTTCTTGGTAAATTATAGTTTTATCAATTATGTGACAAATTATGATATGTGTGAATATGTTTGGATCCTTGATAAGCATCTTATGACGATTTTTTGGATTATGTATAGAATTGGCAATTGTGTATTAGTTTGGGATGTGTGACACATGTCGGTGTCTATTCTACATCGTATCTGAGCTCTCAAAAGTCTGCGTGATTCAGCTATGTCTAGAGCATATCTGAGCTCCTCCGAAGTCTGCGTGATTTGGCTATGTTTAGAGCGTATCTGAGCTCCCCTGGAGTCTACATAATTCGGCTATGTCTAAAGTGTATCTGAGTTCTTCAGAAGTCTGCGTGATTCAGCTATGTCTAGAGAGTATCTGAGCTCCTCCAATTCTGTGTGATTTGGCTATTCTTATTCATCTGAGTTTATGTTATGAATTTTTTATTGGTCTTACGTGTGATAGACTATCTTGTTAAATTGGTACCACTTTGTCAATACATAGGTATGATGGGAGGTGAATATTGGTTAGTTAATATATGTTATTTTTAATATTTTCCTACTAAGTATTTCAAAATACTTATCTCCTCCCTCCACAAGTGACAAATTTTAGGGATCGGGTGATATCTGGGGAAGTACATTTTGTCTGTTCATTTGTATAAACCGTTGTCTTCATCCCAGGTTCTGTGAAGTCTCCAGATAGTATATTCCTTATCGATCTAGGTCACGTCGCTCCATTGTACATATTTGTAGGACCTTGTGCATGAATCTAAGAATACTTGTATGTATATATATATGTATATATGAGTTATGTTTCTGCAAGTGATTACGAATTGTATGTATGTGTGAGGCTGGCTGGGTCGCAGAAATTCTTGGTAAGTGAGCGTGACCCAGCGCCAGTCAGCGACCCAGTTTTGGGTCGTGACATTGGAAGGTTGGTAATAATAGTGGTTTTATTCTTTTGGCTAGTTGATTGACATTTTGAATCTGACCACCGAGAGACGTGAAGTGAAGCACCAAACTTTTATTTATGTGATTTGAGCAACTTGTGTCTAGGTAAGGGAATATTATCTATAATATGTGTTTTAGCTAACTATATATGATTATGTACTTAATTTGATATAATTATAATAGTTTAATGTGTGCTTACGTTTGGATCCTTGTCTACTTATAGCTGATATTCTTTAGTATAATTGTTGAATTTGAGCTTATTTGTCTAATTATGTATGAGACGTTTGATATAAGTTTACATATGTGGCCAATTTGTATTGGTCAATATATATATTTGTGAGTTATTTATGAGATGACGAATGATGAGGTCTACCCGTGACCAACCGAGGATGTTGGCATATGTGCACATATACTGAGGATACATTGGATTTGATATGATCTGTTTGGTCGGCAGAATTGTTTTGATGGTACCTTTGAGATTTGGTATTCTCGTGTCGGTGTGGGAGTGACATAGTCTAGACCTATCTGAAGCTCATCCGTTTATGTGACGTGTCTATTTGTGTATATCTGGTATCTGAAGCTCATTCAATTTGTGTGATATGTCCGTCTACCTTTTTCTGAAATTCAATTACATGATACTTGATAATCTTACTTGTGAAGTGATACTTTGTTGTTTCGTCTTCATATTGTCAATGCTTGTGTATGATGTGATTGATTGGTTAGTTAATTATATATTACTTTTAATATCTTCCTACTAAGTATTCCAAAATACTTACCCTATCTCTCCACAGGTGAAGAAGTTTAGGGATCGGTTGACCTCTGGAGAGTGTCTTTTGTCCGTTCATCCGACTTAAACCCGTTGTCTTCATCCCCGGTTACTTTTGAAGTCTCAAAATAGTACTTTCTCTTGAGATCTAGGTCGCTCCATTGTACATAGTTGGTCTTGGGCCTATACTTTAGAATTACGTTTATCTGTATTATATACAAGTAAATTATGTTTGTTTGTATTTTGGATATTATGATCGATATGTGTGTACGTTCGAGGCTTGCTAGGTTACGGTAATTTGAGGTAGGTAAACTTAATCTAGTGTTAGTCACCGATCCGAGTTTGGGTAATAACAACTCCACGAGGGCCCAAGTACTTGACATGTGCTGCGTACCCTGCGCTGGAAGACAGCCCGGTCAGCTTCTTGGTTGCGGCCTTCCTCATAGAGACCCGCCCCCCATTGCTTACGGCCTGGGGGATTCCAGAGCTGGGCTTGTGGTCCTGGCCAACGAAGGAAGAGGAGGATAGGGCCATAGTTGCAACTACCATTTCGCCCCTATTTTAATGTGTTTCAATGCTTGGGAAAAGAGAGAATTGTAGTGGTAGTTCATTTTACCGGCTAGACGTGCAAGCATTTATAGGGAGAGGGATTGTCGTGATCCTTATCTATCGTAAAATTAGTCAAGGTTGAGACTTGGGGCATCTTTATCTTGCGGTATCCGTATCTCAAATGGACGTCCATTATTTTGTCCTTTGTTGGTTTTATGTGCATGTTTCCAAGTTGGTTAATTGCCACAGACGACAATTGCACAGCTTTAAGACCTTTTGGTCTTATGTGTTTCTGTCCGTTTTCATCTCCAATCTTTGGCCGCATGATCTACTTGAGATTACTATATTGTTATTTACAAATTGATACCATAAGTGTGGTAGAATTGTTTTAATATTGTAAATTCACCCACCTCTGGACATAAGATTTTTTTTTATAATGGTACTTGATGCGTCCAAACTTGGATCAAAATACGTGCAAGGATACACGATCGCACAAGTAATACAGTGATAAATTGAATCGTCTCCACGGGGAATAAAAAGAGATTTTGTTCGTTAAGTACCAGATATGCGTTCCTAAATCTTAAGCTAAGCGAATTGGTTAACTTGATTGGGTGATGATTCTAAAATTACCAAGTTTAATATCATTAATTAACATAAGGTTGTCAATCCTAGATCAAATCAACGATATCAATTCACAATAATCGGACTAGATTTATGAATAGATTCAAGGTTGTCACTCTTGATTCATTCACTCACAAATTCATCCAAGATCAAACACATGATTAACAAGAAAATGAACATAGAAACACAAAGTCAACTTAACTATTAAAAGATGAAAACACAATAAAAAATACCTTCAATAGTTCAAACCAAAACCATAAAATCCTAAACAAGAAAATGGAGAGAGTAAGCTTCCTTGATGATCTTCTTCTTCTAAGTTCTTCCTTCCCTCTTCCAAGTTCTCCTCCAAGATGACAATAATGAAAATGATGGTGGAAAACAAAAGTGTCCTCCAAAGTTGTCTAAAGTATGGTTTTTAATACAAAGGTGTTTTTCTTTCCATCTCCTTGTCCCCTTAGCATAAGTTAAAAACCACCTAACAATGTTCAATTAACTTCTTTGCATGCAGCCACGGATTGGGCCAAGGAGCCCATCTTGGGCCCAAAATCATCCTTCAATTTCGGCCCACTCGGAGGAATTTTCGCCAGATTTGGACCCTGATTTTGAACTTGATATTTGGCAGTCTTAAACTCGGAATTTGACGAAGCCCATTAAATACAAAGTTGTAGCCCCGGATGTCTTCTTTTCAACGCCATCTCACTCGCCTCTGTTGGACTTCGGATAAGAAAGTTATCGCCCTTTTAGTTGCAAGAGGTCAGTCTCCGTCAAAAGCCCACGGCCCATAGTTGTTTGTCCTTCCTTCCCGATAGGCCCGATTGCGTTCGCTGAAGCATGGCACATCCAAATCTTCCATTTAGCACTCCAAAACTTACAAAACCAAGGAAAACATAATAAGATTCAAAAGACATCACGAAAATGGACAATGCACGATATTCAATCAAATACCATACATTTCCAATACTAACAAAAGAAACAAAAGCAAAAAGACTCTAATAACACACACTCATCATTACTAATTGTTATTACTTTCGTGCAACCCTCATCTCATTTCTATGATTCCAAATTTTGATATTCGTTATGTTTTTTTTAGCAGGAGTAGCATACCTATGGGCCCATGTTAGTCCACCGAAGCATATGGTCCCAGGTCAGCCATATCGAATGGTCGCCAAAGTTTTTATGACCCAGTGAGGTGATAGATGAGATCTTACACCTAGAATGTAGTTTAATTCACTTTTTTTACGGACGGTAGCTTAGCCTGTATTGGCACATATGTATTGATTGGGGATCATGAGGTATGGAACGACAAGATAAAGTGATATTGAATGCTAATTTTTTAGGTTACATACGATATTACACCATTGACATGGAGACGGATTTTGATGTATGAGTCATTCGACGGTGTTTATTCAGCATAAGTATCAACATAATTCTTATAATTGATTAAACAATGAGTACAACACTTTTTAATTAAAAAAAGAATTCAGGGATACTTTGTCCTTATGGGTGCCTACTGGTCACGGTAACACTAATCTATACGTATTGCGCATCTATACATATACTTTTTTGGTTGGTAAGTTTCTTTATTAATAGAAAATAATTTTACAAATTAGGAATGTATGATTATCGTGCATGAATATATGAAGTTGTAAATGTGAATTTCACAAAAAAAAAATGTCAACGTAAAATACATTGGAAAAGAATATCGGCAAGAAAAAATATATCTTATATCACTTTTAAACAATTCAATAATAGTATCCACAAAGTTCTTATAATTAGATTAGAAATGAATACACCATTTTTAAATTAAAAAAGAATTCAGGGTTATTTTATCCTTATATGGTCCTACTAGTCACTGTAACACTAATCTATACTTGTTGCACATCTATCTATACGTATCCTTTTTCGGTTGGTTAATTCTCTTTTTTTATTATTTATTTACAGTTCATGAGTGTAAAATTCTTCCACGTGATAATATGATGGTTGTAGCGAGGGGCGGAGAAAAAAACAATTTCAACGAAGATAACGTATAAAATATATAAACTTTTTAGTATATAATTCTAATTTTTAGGTTAATTAATTTTTTTATGGGTTCAATTTTTTATTTTTAATGGGTGCATATACTAAATTATATAATAAATTATCAAATAAATAGGAAATTAATTGACCCCACTCCCCACCATGTGGCTCCGCCACTGATTGTAACTATGAACTTTACTAAAAATATGTACACGTAAAACTATTGGAAAAGTATATAAGGAAGAAAAAATATCACGGTTACCACTACTAAACAATTCCGTAACTCTTTAACTCTGGATCATTAGATTCTCCCTCGCGCAACCTTGCTTTTAATAACATTTTTGGTAACTCTTTAGCGGATATTTTCAATGAATCAGTTTGCTTATCCAAAAAAAAAAATTGTTCAGACTAAATGATACATATCCTTCACTGTTCTTCAAGTAAGCCAGTGTGAGAAAAATTATCGAATGAACCAGTGATTATGGAAATGTTGGTCGACCTCCTTAATCCTTTATCATGGAGTTTTGATTAGTTATTGACGTCCGAAAATTTAAAACCTCCACCTCCTCGTGAAAGGATAATCGATTCCTCTTTGATTATGGATATAAAGAGAATTAACACCAAATTTGCAACGCAATGCACGCCCAAAGCCTCCATTAGTTCCAGACCAAATTACCCCATAAACCATCCCAAGAACAATTAAAAAAAGTAAACACATCTCTCTCTCTCTAGCGTATCTCTCACTTTCCGGGGACAAAGTTGGTGGCGAAGGCCCATGCATTGTTGTTTACCGGGTCAGCGAGGCGGTCGGCTCGCCATGTTCTCCATGTTCGGATTCTTCGTGCAAGCCATTGTC
>SOPF01028397.1:637413-711469 GCA_012979155.1 Hypericum perforatum | reverse complement strand
GACAATGGCTTGCACGAAGAATCCGAACATGGAGAACATGGCGAGCCTACCGTTCTTGAGTTCCTTCACTTTTAGCTCGGCGAAGGCCTCTGGGTCGTCGGCTAGGCCCAATGGGTCGAAGCTGCCCCCTGGATAGAGCGGATCAACGACCTCCCCGAGCGGCCCACCGGCAATTCTGTAGCCCTCTACGGCTCCCATTAGGACAACTTGGGTGGCCCAGATGGCTAAGATGCTTTGCGCGTGGACCAGGCTTGGGTTTCCCAAATAGTCGAGCCCACCCTCGCTGAATATCTGGGCTCCAGCCTTGAACCACACAGCCTCTCCGAACTTGACCCCGTTCCTTGCCAAGAGCTCGGGAAACACGCACCCAAGTGCACCTAGCATGGCCCACCGGGAGTGGATCACCTCGAGCTCACGGTTCTTGGCGAACGTCTCCGGGTCAGCCGAGAGCCCGGCGGTGTCCCAACCATAGTCGCCTGGGAATTCGCCAGTCAAGTAGCTAGGGGACTCCCCGGAGAATGGGCCCAAATACTTGACGCGCTCTGGACCGTACCATGGGCTGGAAGATGGGCCAGTCGGCTTCTTGGTGGCGGCCTTCCTCATGGAGACCCGGCCCCCATTGCTCACTCCCTGGGGGATTCCGGAGCTGGGCTTGTGGGCTTGGCCAGCGAAGGATGGAGAGGATAGAGCCATTGTTGCAGCTGCCATTTCTATAATCTCTTTATGCTTAGGGAGAGAGAGAAGTGAGGTGTAATGTAGTAGTAGTGGTAATATAAGATTGTGTTGGTAATGGCCAGACATGCGAGTATTTATAGGGAAGAGGGTGGCGGTGGTGTTCCTTATCTATACTGGCGTATAATCTTCTATCTCAGATTTCGTCAAGGTAAAGAAGTGGACATTTTATCTTAAGGTATCTGTATCTCGTGTTTCATTGGACGTCACAAGCTTTCTTCAACACCACCAACGGCTATCAATAAAACATGGTTGGATTTCCATCTTTAATCTTTGGCCACATATATCTGCGACCACTAGTGTCGTCACAAGCTCAACATATCTTAATTTAGATATATTTATCTAGTGATTTTTTGGTTTGAAGGTTACCTACATTTGGTAGTTTCGTTATCTTACATATCAATGATCGTGGTATAATTTTTTTTTGTTCTTGTTATATAAGTTTAACATGACTTGCAACCAAAGTGTCATCCGATAAGCATAGTTATTAAGTTTATCATATGCCTCATTTTACATCATTAATTTTATTTTTATATATAATTTATTTATATATATAATCACATAATTAGTGTTATTTATGTGTCACTTCACTAATTTAAAAATGTGTCCAGATCAGAGTCAATGATATCATGAATATAAAATTAGTGATGTGAAAAAAATATGTGAATAAAATTAATGATTTAACATGAAATATGAAATAGTTAAAAATAATAGAAGTTGACGTATGTTATTTGAGCTGTCAATCGTGTTGAATTTATCACTTCTTTAGAAAATTTAAAAATAACAAAATTAAGATGTGTGTTTATTTTCTATGTGATATTATTTCAAATCTTAATCTTATATATATGTTGTGACTCATGACTACTACTTGTTGGATTATATAACATAATTAACAAATAATTATGCAAATAATCACATGCACAATTAATCATAAATTAAGACAATTAAAATAAAATTACCTCTTGTAGTGTGTGCATACGAGGTCCAGGATCGTTGTTGGTGAGTTGCCGGTTGAAGCTCGATCACGTTTGAAATGAATCGGAGCCCGGGTTCCACAAATGTACCTATTCGTATATCTATCGAGAATATCAGTCACTAAACTGATATCCTCGTTTTTTGAGTGTATTCAGAGAGAGGTCAAGTGTGGATTTGGTCACCAGAGATTTTCTTTTTTATAGGGAAACGTCCCTGTCAAATTATGCCAACTCACCCCACTTTTTTATTTTATATCAATTTAGTCCTTATCAATTTATTACCTAATTTTGTAATTATGTGGAGCTGTAAAAAATACTTTTTACCTAAATTTATTTTTTATGGAGTTGGAAAGTTGGTCTAATAATTGTTTTGGACCTAACAATCTTCCACTCATTCATTGTTGACCACAATAAATAATAGATGCAATTTGGGTCCAAAACCCCAAAAATAATACTCATTCATCATCGACCACAGTCGACAATATTCAGATAATGATTTATAAGATTTCGTGCGACCAACACATGTCGAGTACATTGAGCTAAAATTCAGAAGCACCGACACACGAGCTAACTGAATAGTAGCATCTTGACATCTCACATATAATAAAGTGTGCTTTCACCCTAAGACTCATGTCACATTCCATTGTTCACACTATGATTTCAAACAATTTTATTCGTGTCCACTATTGTACTTTTCAATACAATTGGTGCACCTGGACAACGAATCTCAAAATATGATGAACATAGTTCCTTCTCCCTTAACTATATTCTTTCCATAATGATTCAGCCTGCTTTTCTAATTAGCCCTGCCAGGTCGAATCAATATGCCATAACCTTTTCATGGACTAACTAAGCTAGCAGCACTGAATCACACTTCCAGAATACGTTTAGGATCTTAAGGGCAAAGATCGAGAACCACAGTTCCTGAAACACGGTCTCATACCAGGGATTGTGAAATCAATGAACATTTATCCTATCTGATGGTCGAACAGTACATAAGATACTCATTCTCATGTTATGGTGTGAATACCATTATATAGGAACACATGTCAATCAACACCATACTAGAATCATAGCCACAACTTAACTCTAGGCTTCAAGATAGAAGGTATGATAAGTTCCACTTAATACTTATCATATGGATTACAGAAGATCCAAATGTAGTAACTCATTACTACATCCCATAACTAATCTTGCTCTCATAGCAAGACGGCATTCCCGCTGCAGGACATTGCACCTCTAAATGTCCAACAACTGCCTTATCTCAATTAAGAATCAACACATTTGACTTCCACTGAGGTAAACACCCGTATGAGTAGGTTACTTCTCTGTCTGACATGTTATTTAAGATGTTCATATTGCCAAAAACAAAACTTCTTATTTATTAATGAAACAATCGTAAACCTAATGACTTTACATATTTCTGGAACACTTTTCGAGATAATGCTTTGGTCATAGGGTCTACAACCATATCTAGCATAGATATATATTTCACACATAATTCTTTTATATTTTTTCAACTCTACACTTAGCCCTGCAATGGAAACACGAATCCTTCGCAGAAGCTATTACGACTTAGTTGTTACAGAATACTCATAATGAGCATTCTCTATTAGTATTCAAATATTTTAAAATTCTCTTGACAGTTTTCTAATAAGCATTGCATGGATTCTATTGATATCTATTTACAATGCACATAGCACAGCAAATATCAGGTTACGTACACAATATTGCATACACTGGGCAACTAACTGCATTGGCACAAGGAATCATTTCTATATTTCCTATTTGTTTAGCTATACTTGGACACAAATCCTTGCACAAATTATGACCATTCACTAATAGGACATACTTTGGATTACTATGATCACAATCAGAATGTTCTACTACTTTACGAATAAATATCTCTTGTGAAGGAGACATTGTCGTCTTCGAACGATTCCTCGAAATCATAATTTCGAATATGTAATCAGTTTCACCCATGTCTATCACATCAAAATTGGAAGAAAACCAAGCTTTAATTTCGACAAGTAGTCCTATGTCATTTATAGCCAAGAGTATGTCATCAACATACAAAGTAACGATGACAAAATTCTTACATGATTGCTTAACATATACACAATGATCTTCGTGAATCATAATACTATCATTATGTCATTTATAGCCAAGAGTATGTCATCAACATACAAAGTAATGATGACAAAATTCTTACCTGATTGCTTAACATATACACAATGATCTTCGTGAATCATAATAAAATCATTTTCCATGATAGTATTATGAAAATGAATATACCACCATCTAGACGATTGCTTAAGGCCATAAATTGAATAATTCAATTTGCAAACCTTTTATTTGCAGCCTTTTTGGATGTAGCCCTCAGGCCGAATCAAATAGATTTCTACATCCAGTCTTCCAAAGAGAAAAGTAATCTTTAATATCCGTATGATATAATTCTAGATCCATGTTAGCAATCATAGCCAAAATGACCCTAATGGACGAGAATCTAACAACAGCAGCAAAAGTCTCCTCATAGTCTATTCCTGCATATTGCTTGAATCCTTATACAATCAGACAAGTTCTGTATATTTTGACACTACTATCTGAATTGCTCTTGACCTTGAGAATCTACTTATTCTCAATAGTCATACATCCTTTAGGTAGTTCAACTAGATTCTAAACCTAATTATTGGTCATGGAAGACATTTCTTCCTCTATCGTATTAATCTACTCAACCTTTCATGGAGATAATAGAGCACTAGACATATTTATGGGCTTATCTTTATCCTGAATAATGGTTAGAAGAACTTTACTTGGATTACCAATATTTTTCAGTGATACCAAGTATACATTAGCCTTACCTTCGATATCAAATCATTAGCATGGTATGCAAGTTCTACTAGACCTACGAAATTCCTGATTCTGATAAATATCTCTCATATATTTATCGTATCTAGGAATCATACTAATACAAGGCAAAAATTCAATACTCCCACTGGAATAGGGAACTATGAGTCTTTCAGGACTAAGATGACTTTCTTTCGGACCATGTTGAGATGGAAAGTCATAACTTTTTATCTCAATTTTCCTACTTGGAAGAAGGATCCAAAAGGCTCTGGCTCAACTATTTCATAGAGATCAAGGTTTTCACTAACCTTTCTCAGTATAAAATTCATTCCCCAAAAACATGACATTATATGATTCAAATTATGTTATTTATCCGTTGTCTAGTTCACCTATGAACATGTATCCTTTAGATATCTTAAAATACCTGATGCATGAGAAAACATGCATCCAATTAGTCCTAGTTTATCAAGTTTTCGTCATGTTTTAGGAAATGTTTAGTTGAGTCTTGTCTACATTTTGTTTTATTTAGTTTGTTTTGTCAAGGAGAAGATTGTCTGTTGCTTTTGTGTGTTTTGTAGGTGTTTCGGAGCATTCGAGGAGTTGGAGCAAAGATCGATGGACTTGTGCGTGGAATTGAGCAACGAGTAGAAGCTTGCAGGCATGAGAACTAAGGGAGGCAGAATGCAAGGCCAGCGTTCGCTGGCCACCCAGCGTTCGCTGGGCTAGCTTGAGGAAGAGAAGCGAGGAAGAGCAAAAAGGGGCAGTAGCTGACCCCAGCGTACGCTGGCTTCCCAGCGTACACTGGCCTCGTCCGAACCAGAAGAAGAGAAAGAGCAAAAAGGGGCAGTAGCTGACCCCAACGTACGCTGGCTTCCCAGCGTACGCTGGCCCCCGACAGTGAACTTAAAGAAATACCTCACCAAACTTCCCACCTGGCTTGGTCTTTGCTTGGGTGGCAAGCACTCACGGGAGAGGACAAGGAGGGAAGGAAGCTGCCATTGGAAGACAACTTGGAGGGGAGAAAAGAGAAGAGCTTGGGAGAAAAAGAAGAAGATTAAGAGAGCTTAGTCAAGAAATCCTCCAAGTTGTAGATTTGAGTGTTTAGACTTCATTTTATGTTTTTGGATAGTGTTCTTGAGAATATTGAAATTAACATTTGAATTTGATATCATCAAGGTACTTCCATTTCCTTTGTTTTTAAGATTATTTCTATTGTTGAAGTCTTATTTAGTTTCAATTCCATGAATGCTTAATCAATGATCAAGGATGACAACTTGGTTTAGATCATAGCTTTCATACGTGTATCTCAACTTGGTATTGTTATTGAATCCAGGCCTGACAAACTTAGATTCATAGCGATATTGAGTTTGTAGTCTAGAAGTATCGTTAAAAGATTGAGATTGACAACCTTGAGATTTTGCGATATTATTGGTAGTAATAGTGTTAGATCATCAACCCAACGATCCGTTTGCTTAGCTTAAGATCTAGGAACGCACAACTGGTACTTAACGAACAATTCTCATTTGCTATTCCCTGTGGAGACGATCCTACTTATCACGATATTACTTGTGCGATCGTGTAATTCTTGCACGTATAATTGATCCTAGTTGGACCGCATCAAGTTTTTGGCGCCGTTGCCGGGGAATAGAAGTTGAACTTGTTTTCGTTAATATTGGAACTAGTGTTCTTGATTTTGAGACTAAGCTTTGTTATATTTTTATTGTTACCCTTTGCATTTGATCCTCTCTGTTGAGTGTTATAGTACCATACAAGTACAGGAGGTGAATGCCAAATACTCGTCGTGAGAACCAACCTCTTCTTGAGCAAGATTCAGAGATTGAACGAACCATTCGACGAATCAGGAGAAGAAACTTACATACGGAAGAGATGGCCGATCGACAAGTAGTGAATGTTCCTGCCGCCATGAGACACAAGTCACATCCAAGACTTGCCGATCTTCGATCAAGTATAGAGTATCCAACCGTGGAGGCAAACAATTTCGAGATCAAGAGCAACCTCCTTTCAATGGTTGAAAAAGACCAATTTGGAGGTTATCCCTCAGAAAATCCAGCAAAGTACATCCGAAATTTCGAGGATCATTGTTCGACAGTAAAGTACAATGGTGTCACACCAGATGCCATCAAGCTTCGACTGTTCAAGTATAGTTTGAAAGATGATGCTAGGGAGTGGGTAGATTCATTTCCAGCCGGCACCTTCACAACATGGGACGAGCTTGCCGACAAGTTCTTGGAAAAGCATTATCCTCCAGGTAAAACCACTCAACTGCGTAATAAGATTTCTCAATTTAAACAGCTAGGTGGTGAATCGTTGCACGAGGCTTGGCATCGCTTCAAGAGACTACTTCGCGAATGCCCACATCATCAGATACCAGAATGGATGCTTATCCAAACATTCTACAATGGATGTGAGCCACTTATTCGAGTCAACCTAGATGCAGCAGCTGGAGGAAACTTGACAGATAAGTCGGAAGCTGATGGTTTTCAAATCATTGAAGCCATGGCCACCAACAACCATGATTGGGGAGAACGAACCGAGAGAAAGAGAGTTGCTAGTGTTCAAGACATTGATGAGGTAAATGCTTTGAAAGCACAAGTTGCAACACTTACACAACTAGTGCAAGGATCAATGTCATTGCAAGCAGCTTCATCTTCTCAGGTTTGCGAAATTTGTACTGGATCACATAGCACAGAAAGTTGTTCATTAATTGCTGAGCCTGTCAATTTTGTGGGTAATACTAATAGGAATAATGATCCATATTCCAATACGTATAACCCGGTTTGGAGAAACCACCCAAATTTTTCATGGAAGAATAATGCAGGTCAACAGGCACCTCAACAACCGAGACCACCTTACGGAGGTGGGAATGTGCAAGGTGCTCCACCTCAACAATTTCAACCATATCAGCAAAGGTGGCAGCATCAAGGACTACCACCGCAAGATCGTCGAGGAGAGGATGAGTTGCGCAAGCAAGTTTTGAGCCATGAAGCAACCATTCGCAATCTTGAAGTATAAATCAGCCAGCTAGCAACGCAACTTAATGCAAGACCACCTGGAACTCTTCCAAGCAACACCGAAGCTCCACCCACCAAACAAGAGCATTGCAAGGTAATAACAACAAGAAGTGGTTTGAACTTGGGGAAGAATGTGGTGAAGGCACAAGTAAATCCTTCACCAAGAGAGATAGTTGCGGAAGAGGAAGATGAGCTACAAGTTAATCCTATCAATGGAAAAGATAAGTCATCCGAGGAAGCAATCAAACCAACAGATGAGGGGTACAGCCGTGATACCCAGCAGACGCTGGCCAACTAGCGTACGCTGGGCTTGTCCGAGAAAGAAGACCATTTGGGCAGTAGCCAAGAGCAGCGGACGCTGCCTGACCAGCGTACGCTGGGTGTGCATTCTGGTGGAAAAGAAGAAATAAAGCAGTCCGAGAAGAAAGAGGAACGAAAGTATCCTCCACCGCCATTTCCTCAAAGGGTGAACAAGCAAGTCATGCACCCGAGCTATCATAAGTTTTTGGAGCTTTTCAAAAATCTTCATATCAACATACCGCTCCTTGACGCTTTTGAGCAAATGCCAACATACCGAAAGTGGATCAAAGAATTCATTTCAAAGAAGAGGAGCATTGATGATTTTGAAGTCATTCCATTGACGAGAGGGTGTAGCGCTGTTTTGAGCCACGAGCTACCTCAAAAGATGAAGGACCCCGGAAGTTTCACTATTCCATGTACTATTGGAGATCAAACATTCAAGAAAGCATTGATCGATCTTGGTTCAAGCATCAATCTTATGCCGTTCTCAATATTTAGAAGGCTTGGGTTGGGAGACATGAAGTCCACTTCAATTGTCCTTCAACTTGCTGATCGATCGGTGACCAGACCAAAAGGGATTGTGGAGAATGTGCTACTCAAGGTTGACACTTTGATTTTCCCAGTCGACTTCATTGTCATGGAGATGGAAGAAGATCGAGACGTACCACTTCTCCTTGGTCGTCCATTCTTGGCCACCGGAAAGACAAGTATTGATGTAGAGAAAGGTGAGCTTCGTTTCAAAGTTTGTGATGATGAGGTTGTATTCAATGTTTTTGAAGCAGCCAGGTACCCATCTGCGGAGGATGATTGCTACCGGATTGATGTTGTGGATGAGATTGTTGCTATGAAGGAAGAAGAGCAAAAGCAAAAGATTCTGTGGGAAGATGGTGATAACATTGAAGATCCTAAAGAGATGGTGGCATGGGCGCGCACAGCAGAATCGCTGGAGTTAGATGACACACCAAGGCCTAAGCTACAGTCGTCTACCATTGCACCACCGGAATTAGAACTCAAGCCACTTCCAGAACATCTCAAGTATGCTTACTTAGGAGAAGATCAAAAGTTGCCAATAATCATTTCATCTTTGTTGGATCAAGATCAAGAAGAGCAACTTCTAAAGGTGGTAGGCGAGCATAAAGAAGCCATTGGATGGACACTCGGAGATATCAAGGGGATTAGTCCTTCGCTTTGTCAGCACAAAATTATTTTAGAGGATGATTTCAGTCCATCAGTGGAAGCACAACGAAGACTCAATCCGAATCTTAAGGAGGTAGTGAAGAAAGAAGTTATCAAGTGGCTTGACGCCGGTATCATTTACCCCATTTCAGACTCGAAATGGGTGAGTCCAACGCAATGTGTACCGAAGAAAGGAGGCATCACTGTCATTTCCAACACCAACAACGAGCTCATACCGACAAGGATGGTAGTAGGCCACAGAGTTTGCATTGACTTCCGTAAGCTTAACAAGGCAACTCGAAAGGATCATTTTCCACTACCATTCATTGATCAGATGTTGGATAGGTTGGCAGGACATACCTTTTATTGCTTCTTGGATGGTTACTCAGGATACCTCCAGATTGCCATTGCACCGGAGGATCAGGAGAAGACAACTTTTACTTGCCCCTACGGTACATTTGCTTTCCGACGAATGCCTTTTGGTTTATGTAATGCACCTGCAACTTTCCAGCGTTGCATGATGGCAATTTTCTCGGATATGGTGGAGCGACAAATCGAGATATTTATGGATGACTTCTCAGTATTCGGAGATTCATATCAAGAATGCTTATCGCACTTGGGAAAGGTTCTTGAACGATGCAAGGAGACCAACTTGGTGCTTAATTGGGAAAAGTGTCATTTCATGGTGACTGAAGGCGTGGTACTTGGTCACAAGATATCAAGCAAGGGGCTGGAGGTTGACAAAGCCAAATTGGAAGTCATTGACAAACTACCACCTCCGTTGAATGTCAAGGGAATACGGAGTTTCCTAGGACATGCCGGGTTTTATCGGCGTTTCATTAAAGATTTCTCAAAGATAACCAAGCCTCTTTGCAGGTTGCTTGAGAAGGAAGCTCCATTCATGTTTGACGAAGCATGCCAAGAAGCCTTCACCAGACTAAAGGAGGTACTTGTGTCGGCACCAGTGATCATATCTCCAGATTGGGAGCTTCCATTCGAAATTATGTGCGATGCAAGTGATTATGCTGTTGGGGCGGTGCTTGGTCAGAAAAAGACTAAAGGATTCCATGCCATTTATTATGCCAGTCGCACGTTGGATGATGCTCAAATTAACTACGCAACAACGGAAAAGGAATTCCTTGCAGTAATTTTTGCCCTCGACAAATTTCGAGCTTATTTACTCGGTAGCAAGGTGACGGTATACACAGACCATGCAGCTATCCGTTACCTATTCAACAAGAAGGATGCTAAGCCAAGACTTATTAGATGGATCCTCCTTCTCCAAGAATTTGATATAGAGATTCGAGACCGAAAAGGCGCAGACAACCCAGTTGCAGATCATCTTTCACGCCTAGACAACCCGGTGGTAACATCTTCTTTCCTTATTAACGAACTTTTTCCCGATGAACAATTATATGCATTAGATGTCATTTCCATCCCATGGTACGCTGATTATGTAAACTATCTAGTGAGCAACATTATGCCTTCTGACATTTCTTCCGACAAGAAGAAAAGATTTTTGCGTGATGTCAGGTACTACGTATGGGATGAACCATATCTATTCAAGATTGGAAAAGATCAACTATTGAGAAGATGTGTACCACAAGAAGAACAAGAACTCATTTTGCACCATTGTCATGATTCTCCTTATGGTGGTCACTTCGCAGGAGAACGCACAGCGGCCAAAGTATTGCAAAGTGGTTTCTATTGGCCTACGCTTTTTAAGGACGCTGCCGAGTTTGTACGCAAATGTGATCGCTGTCAACGGATGGGCAACATTTCCCGTCGTCACGAGATGCCACAGACGGGCATCATGGAAGTCGAGATATTCGACGTATGGGGTATAGATTTCATGGGTCCATTTGTTTTGTCTGACCGGAATCTTTACATTCTTCTTGCAGTGGACTATGTCTCTAAATGGGTAGAAGCTATTGCACTACCAACCAATGATGCTAAGGTGGTGATCAAGTTTCTTCAGAAAAACATCTTCAGTCGGTTTGGTACCCCAAGAATCCTTATCAGTGATGGTGGCAAACACTTTCGCAATAATATACTAGCTAATGCACTGGCAAAGTATGGAGTTACACACAAGATAGCTACAGCCTACCACCCCCAGACCAGTGGACAAGTTGAAGTCTCTAATCGAGAAATCAAGAGAATTTTAGAGGCTACTGTCAACCCATCACGGAAGGATTGGTCCAGCAAGCTGGACGATGCATTATGGGCTTATAAGACAGCCTACAAGACCCCGATAGGTATGTCTCCTTACCAGCTGATTTATGGAAAAGCTTGCCATCTTCCAGTTGAGCTTGAGCACAAAGCATATTGGGCACTACGCCGGTTGAATTTCAATCTTGAAAAAGCCGGCGAGAAAAGATTGCTACAACTTGAAGAGCTCGATGAATTTCGCCTAAGTGCTTATGATAATGCAAGGCTCTACAAGGAAAGAACGAAGAGGTTTCATGATAGGAAGATTCTCCACAGAGAGTTTTCTATTGGTCAACAGGTATTGTTGTATAATTCACGACTCAAGTTTTTTCCAGGAAAACTTAAGTCCCGGTGGACCGGTCCATATACAGTTGTTGAAGTCTATCCACATGGTGCAATCCGAATTCGTGATGATAATACCAAGATCGAGTTCAAGGTCAACGGACAACGTTTGAAAACCTATCTTGGTGATCAATTTGACAAATTAGAATCCCATGTTGATCTTGGTGATGCATCTCAGTAAGACATTGCTACCGTCAAGCTAACGACGTAAAATTAGAACTACAATTCTTTCTTTCCCAAAATTTCTTTTAGAATTTTCGAGTCACTCGTCCAAGTTTCCCTGAGTTTGTGGGTTTCTAGGGGAATGTATATATGGTTACCCTCGAAAAATATGTTATTTATGTTACTTTTGTAGATCAATAGCTTGCTCGGAAGCAAAAATAAAGGCGGGACAGAAGCAAACCCCAGCGTACGCTCGATTACCAGCGTACGCTGGCCTCGTTCGGGAGAAAGCGTGAAAACGATAGAGGGCAACCCCAGTATTCGCTGGTTTAACAGCGTCCGCTGGCACTCGGGATTTCAGAATCAAAACGCCGGCTCTGCCTTCTGCCCACTCACTCCCTCCTCCTTTCAAATTTCTCCATCTCCCTCCAAAGAGAACTCTCTACCCTAATCCGAATTTGTTTTGCAGATTCCAACTTCGTCCGGCAACGAAATCACGATCCGACGACTGGGTTTTGTTCTCCTAGCCAAGGCCTTCGCACCAATCCAAAAATCACAGCCGTAGCCTACCAACGTACACAATGGGCAAGACTCCAACCATCAAGCGTCGACGAAGTGCAATGGAGCCGGGCCAAAGCTCGCAACCAATTGACTTCACCCAAAGGTACAAATTTCCTTTTCCTATCCATGAAGAATGGGAGGGTGAGAGGTACCAAAAATTTAAGAACTGCAAATTTATCATTTACCAAACGATAGATTTTAATGAAATGGGACGTGCTGGATGTGGGGATGAGCTTCGCAAGGCTATAGACGATTTAGGTTGGCATTTCTTTGCTGATATGCAAGTAAACATCAACACTGCTGCTATCATACAATTCTTTTGCACTGTGGTTGTTGCTGAGAATAATTCTTCGTTTACTACACGCATACATGACAAGGTTTTCACGGTAAATGAGGAATTGTTGCATGAGCTGATTGGAATTAAGTGCGGAGGACCTTTTGATTTTGACAGTGATGGTGCACCACATGTCGCGTGGCAAGCCTTAACGGGTTTGCCTCGTTATAGAACACAATGCCCTGCCATCCTCTTAAGGGAACTCCACTGGTGTGTTTTGCACCATTTTATGGCTGCATGCTTTAGTGGCCAATATGAAAGCAGTAAGATTACTAGGCCACAACTGTATGCCATAGCCTGTGCACGGCACGAACGTCAGTTTAATACATTTGCATTGATCGTTGATGTGATTAAACGTACTTTAGACTTGCCTAACCCCAAATGGCTAGGGCTTGGCCATATCGTTGCTTTGCTTGTTCGTGAATTTATTTCAGATCCACCAGTTCCAGCCAGCGTACTAAGGCCATCAAGCATTGATCGGGAGTAGCTAGTGAAGTGGCACCTGATGTCAAAGACCGGAAACATTCAGCGCGGCACTTTAAGTTATGCGGTCTTGCCATATGCAGAACGTCCAGGTATCACAACCCACCTCCAGACAGAGGGGAATGCCCAAGTGCCGGAGCTGCAAGCCGACATCAACAACCTTGCCCAGCGAATCACTGACCTGGAGGTCGAAGTGCGGAGCAATGCAAAAGAACAGACAGCTCGCTGGCAGATATATCAGGAGGATCAGGCCTACAACCGCGCTCAATGGGAATGGCTCCGGAACCACCTTCAACCTCCTCCGGAACAATGATCACAGGCTTCTCCTTCTTCTCCTTATTCTTATTTAGTTTTTGTTTCTACTTGTCATGTTATGTTTGTTTCTAGCTTTTGATATGAATGTTTATCTTCACACATTGAGGACAATGTGTCTTCTAAGTGTGGGGGTGTTTTATGTGTGTGCTTATGTTGCGTATTTGTGTTGATCTTGCTGTGCATGTCTCTCTTTTTACCTTATTTGATTATTTTGCTTTATGCATGTGATCGAGTCTGTTTGAGTGTGTTTTGTGTTTTTGATTGAAGTGTGTAGAGTCTGTTGCATATGATGAAAAAAATCCTCAGAAATTTTGAACTTTTTGTCATAGGAAAAATTCCATATCATGCATTCAACATTCTTGAGCAAGGTGAATTTTAAGACATATGCAATTATATCCTCGTTCATTTAGGCTAGTCGTTACACCCGGTAGACTAGACTAGAGAATTAACGAGTGACCTTGTGAGATTTTTGAGCCGATGGCGAGAACAACCCGTTCTCATTTTATTCATGAGGTGTGTGCATTGTTTGAGCAATGAGAGTGTTAGATGATTACCTTGCATTACTCAATGAGGTAGAGAAGTGCCGAGTTCCATATTGAAAAAGCCTAGAGCCTTAGAGCCAAAAACCCGCTATTATCCATTGCATAACCCCATTGAGCTTAAGCTTATTTGTTGAATTACTAGTTGGAACCTATGTTATGAGCCGACTCTCACCACCCCACCTATCGTTAACTGCTTAGTCCGAGGGATTAGGTTATTATTGGGGAATATTTTGTAAGGGTTCATCTAGTAGAATAGCTTGGGGGGATTTCTTGTACATACTTTGGGATGAAAATGGGTAGAATTGAGGCTAATGACCAAAAAGTCGGGATATGTTGCTAAGTGGTAGTGCGAAATTGGGATAGAAAAGAAAAAACAAGAGAAACAAGAAAAAGAAAAAGGAAAGAAAGAAAAAGAAAAGAAAAGAAAATCTCTTGTGGAAAGTGAAAAAAAAAAGTGAAAAGAAGAAATCAAGGAAAAGTGGAAAGTTGGAAAGAAAAAGGCACACTTAAAAGTAAGCAACGTATCCCGCTCCTTTTGGTTGGATTAGGATGTGGGTAATTTGGGTTGAGTGTACATGCATAATAAGGTAAGATGTGTAGTATAGTCGAGAGTTAGCTTTCTATGTAACCCTCGGATTAGGTGGTTTAGCCATCACCACTATACTTTTATCCTCCCACCTTTACCGTTAACCCCATTGCAACCCAATAAAAGTCCCTTATATGGCATGATCTACTTTGTTTCGAGTGTGTTTTGGTATGAAGTTTAACATTTTTTGACCTTGAACGTGCACACGAGAGTAGGATAGTTGACCACTATACACTTGTGAGTTAAATCAATCCTATCCTACGAGTGGTTAGCTCTCTAGTCCGGAACACTAGGCGTGAAAACTTGGTTAAATGATTGAGGGTGTAATTGCCTATGGATTTTGCATTCATATTGCTCAAGGGTGTGATGTGTGTGATTGTGGGGATGATCTTGTGATGAATGTTCGAACTCTGATGGCACCATTTGTTGGTTTTCTGATGCACTTTGCTTGAGGACAAGCAAAGAAGTAAGTGTGGGGGTGTGATGCATGAGAAAACATGCATCCAATTAGTCCTAGTTTATCAAGTTTTCGTCATGTTTTAGGAAATGTTTAGTTGAGTCTTGTCTACATTTTGTTTTATTTAGTTTGTTTTGTCAAGGAGAAGATTGTCTGTTGCTTTTGTGTGTTTTGTAGGTGTTTCGGAGCATTCGAGGAGTTGGAGCAAAGATCGATGGACTTGTGCGTGGAATTGAGCAACGAGTAGAAGCTTGCAGGCATGAGAACTAAGGGAGGCAGAATGCAAGGCCAGCGTTCGCTGGCCACCCAGCGTTCGCTGGGCTAGCTTGAGGAAGAGAAGCGAGGAAGAGCAAAAAGGGGCAGTAGCTGACCCCAGCGTACGCTGGCTTCCCAGCGTACGCTGGCCTCGTCCGAACCAGAAGAAGAGAAAGAGCAAAAAGGGGCAGTAGCTGACCCCAACGTATGCTGGCTTCCCAGCGTACGCTGGCCCCCGACAGTGAACTTAAAGAAATACCTCACCAAACTTCCCACCTGGCTTGGTCTTTGCTTGGGTGGCAAGCACTCACGGGAGAGGACAAGGAGGGAAGGAAGCTGCCATTGGAAGACAACTTGGAGGGGAGAAAAGAGAAGAGCTTGGGAGAAAAAGAAGAAGATTAAGAGAGCTTAGTCAAGAAATCCTCCAAGTTGTAGATTTGAGTGTTTAGACTTCATTTTATGTTTTTGGATAGTGTTCTTGAGAATATTGAAATTAACATTTGAATTTGATATCATCAAGGTACTTCCATTTCCTTTGTTTTTAAGATTATTTCTATTGTTGAAGTCTTATTTAGTTTCAATTCCATGAATGCTTAATCAATGATCAAGGATGACAACTTGGTTTAGATCATAGCTTTCATACGTGTATCTCAACTTGGTATTGTTATTGAATCCAGGCCTGACAAACTTAGATTCGTAGCGATATTGAGTTTGTAGTCTAGAAGTATCGTTAAAAGATTGAGATTGACAACCTTGAGATTTTGCGATATTATTGGTAGTAATAGTGTTAGATCATCAACCCAACGATCCGTTTACTTAGCTTAAGATCTAGGAACGCACAACTGGTACTTAACGAACAATTCTCATTTGCTATTCCCTATGGAGACGATCCTACTTATCACGATATTACTTGTGCAATCGTGTAATTCTTGCACGTATAATTGATCCTAGTTGGACCGCATCAATACCTTATAAGGATACTTTTTCTACCTCTCGGTCCTAATTTACCATAAATACTTGAGGTATAATAGACATAGGATACACACCCCTATGGCTTAAAATAGGATAAATCGGACTTCCAATCTATTCATATTTCATAAGGGATGGTAGCAACAGTTTTTGAGGGTACATGGTTAAGAACATATGTAGCAGTTAGGAGCACATCTCCATATTGGCAAATTTACCTCTGCAATCATAGATCTTACCATGTCAAGAAGGATTCTATTCCTTCTTTCAGCAACCCCAATCTATTGGGATGTTCAAGGAATGTAAAGCTAATGTTCAATTCCTTTCATTACATAAAGTGCCCTATAATTCATCAGAAAGATATTCACGACTACGATCAGTTCGCAAAGTCTTTATCTCTCTATCCTTCTGATTCTCAACAAAACTTATGTATGTCATAAAGCAAAAAAAATGCCTCTGACATGAGAAATCAGGTATATCAGACTATATTACAAACAGTCGTCAATAAAGGTGATGAACTAATATGCACTATGTGCTGTCCTCACATCCATTTGACCATATATGTCAGAGTAAACTAATTGAAATAGAAATTTTGCTATAACCCTAGTATCGAAAGATTTTCTTGTACTCTTTCCTTCTAGATAAGAAACGCTTTCAGGTAAGATAGATTCTTCTATTTTACCTAGTAGTCCAGCTTTAGCTGGATAATTTAAGCGCTTTTGGCCCACATGGCCTAGTCTAGAATATCACAGCTCAATATCATCTTTCGATGAGTTTAAACTAGTGACAAATGAGTAACATTCACTAGGATTAATATCCATCATGAAAAAACTTTTCGATCTATATCTAAGGCTATAATGGGCATTATCCAAATACAACCTAACAATGTCATTCTCATACGATAATGAAAAACTTAAAGATATCAAGTAGATACAAAAATTAGGTTCAAATGAATATCCGGAACAAACAACATATCATGTAAAAGTAGAGCATGTCCACCACAAAGGTGTAATTTACAAGTGCTCAAACCCTTTACATCCACAGATAAGTTGTTACCATTTTGTTCTAGTCGACAATTGTCAATATTCAACAAATAAACCATGATCTCTAGTTATACGGTCTTTTACTCATGAATTTATCATTCACATTGAATGTGATTCAATAAGGAGGGTCCAAGAAGATATATTAACCTCACACACATGAGAGTTTAAATATACCTACTTAGGTATTTTGCTACCTTATGAAAAATGTCCCTTCTAATGACAGTTATAATATTTTACTTAAAAATATCAAACTACCTCTTTTCATAGACCTGAAACTATCTACTTTAGGGTCCTAAGTTTTCAGCCTTTGGATTTTAAGAACCCTTACTCTTTCCTTTTGCCTTTTTATTCCTTTTCTCAGAGCTATTTGAACTAATCAAATTTGTTTTGGGATGAGATATCATAGGAAAAAGATGATTTCTAACTCAAGGTATCTAGCAACATCCTCAAATGTTACTAGGTGATTGGAAATAAGTAAGGTTCAGCTTCATCTATTATTAGCTTAGAGGCAAAGAACGGATGACAGCTTGAATCTATTGCTCATTGCTAAGTACATGACCAGCCTTAGCCAGATCACTAGTCACGTTGGATATTATCCTCAAATATTACCACATAAGAACATCAGGATGCTTTTTAAAGGCATTAAACCTTATTGTCAAAGCACAAAGTTTTGACACAGAAAGCTTCCTGAATATCAATTTGAGGACATCCTAAAGTTCTTTCGTGTTCTCATAAACATGAAATTGCCTTGTGATTTCATCCATCATAAAACTCAGGAAGATCAAATGTGCAACAGAGTTCTTTTGATCCAAACAGCATAAGCATGACAATCACGCTTATGTTGCGCAGTGTTGCCTATATCATACTTTAACAAAATCATATGTACTAGCTCGAGAATCCCTTATTCTTCAAACATGTACTAGATTTTCATGCTCTAGAATAAACTGACATCTCTATAGGGAATTTAAAATACAAGAATACATCAGAAGTTTGATTTAGGCAATATGAATCAGTTTACTATAATTTCATAACTTTAATGACACATAGTCTTTGATTAGTCTCAAAATCGAAGTAAGTCGCTAGAGTGCATTCAAGATCTAATCTCCAACTAAGTTCATAAAAAGTTCAGATATAGCAAACTCAAGTGGCACATGAATAAAATAAACACAAGTTATTCATTCATGTAGTGCAATTATACGTAAACATGCATACAAAAACACATGCATACAGTTGTATAATAAGCACAAAACTTATTACATAAGTAACAAGTACATAATTTGTTACAAACTTTCACACATATATGAGGTTGTACAAACAAAAGTACAAACTAACTCAGAAAAAAGTACACAACCTATTGTGCAAAAGTGTGATCCCCTAAAATATCACATATACAAGGGGAATAAATTAGACATGACAGCAAAACTAATCACACATCAAATCCTTAAAGGGTGTCCTGAAGTTCAAGTCTTAGAATCTAGGTCTATTTCTGGATCAGTTTCATTAGACTTTAACAGGATGACAAATTAACATACAATGGTTGGACTTCCAAGGCTCACCACAGTGAATGAACTAGAGTCCAAAATCTATTTGAACAATACCGAAAGAAACACATAAGTGTATTCTTTGGTCGAGAAATGGGTTATCTCAAAACTGTTTCTCAATCTCAACACAGTATGGGGACGCATTTCCCTTAAGAGGCCTTTGTGCCCTAAATACTTCAAAAGCATGACAGGAGCAACATTATGGTTGTACACTAGGGGATTCCAAAGACTACTCATGCCTTGTTGGAATTCAAGGGTCATTAGCAAGTCATGAAACATTGCTGACCAATCCTCCCCAAATGTACAAGCTACAAACCAAATGGCTTCTTGCATATCTTTATGCACTGCATTGAAATGTTCAACTATCATATACATGTCATCCTTGGTTATTCGTGGCGATAAATGCCTATACATTACACATGTCTCCAAGACTCAGTGTCAATATTCGAATAACTCCAGGTGAACATCATTATCTAGCAACTAATGCTAAATAATTTTTGGGTCAAATCACATATTTCCCAAAAATAAGATTGAAAAATAAATTTTTAATCTTCCGATGATTCATTGTGTGATTTATGTCTAGTAATTTTCGAAACATATTCCAAAAATTTATCTAGATTTTTTAAAACAATCATATATTTTTAAAAAATCTTAAAATAATTTTGAGTTTTAATCAAATAAAACAAATTTATTCAATTAAAAACAAAAAATTACTAAATTATGACTTAAAACAAATTTAAATCAAAATTTGGGACTTTAATTAAATTAAAACATCCTCGAAAGGACTAGTTTGTAATTCAATTTAACAAAACAGTACCGAATTAGGACTTAAAACAAAATTTTAATCGAAATTTGGGACTATTTGAATAACAAAAATGTCCAGAAGGATTAAATTAAAATCCCATTTAAAATCACAGTGACCAAGTTGCAAAAATCCATGCAGGTATATAAGGATTTTTCAGAAATGCGTGAAATACCCAAACTGCCCTCGACATTCCCTTTCCCCTTCCTCTTCCTTTTCTCTCTCTCTCTCTCTCCCCGACCGCAAACCCTAGAAAATGCCTCCCACCACCGCGAGCAAACGACGGCGAGTCGTCCGATACTACCAGTCGGAATCGACTCGCCTCGACCTCCCAATCACGGTGGTACCACTCTCGATTGTCTTCGTGCTCTGGTTGATGTGCACGGAGGTCTTCTTCGTTCGAAGTAAACAAAGTTTCGAAAGCTTCGTCCTTCCGATTCCAGTGACAACAACGACCAAACTTGGTATCAACATGCTCGAAATTGGTCGGAGAGTCGAATGGTGAAAGCCATCGACATTGAAAACGTCAGATTTGGCCGGATTTTGGGTGAGATTGAATCGAACGAAAAAAGGGATTTCTGGGTTGGGTTTTTCAAATTTGCGGTGGCAAATTACAGTTTAGTCACTAAACTTCCGCGTGAAATCAAATGGGTCATGGGAATAAAAAATTATCCGATTTGGTGCTTAATTGGAAAAATAAATTTACAAATAAGCCCAAAAACAATCTGAGTTTAATTTTAAACATGATCAACACGATTATTATCACAAATAATCGAATCAAACCAACACACAACATCAAGAACATGATCTAACCATGCTCTGATACCAATTGTTGGATTATATAGCATAATTAACAAATAATTACACAAATAATCACATGCACAATTAATCACAAATTAAGGCAATTAAAATAAAATTACCTCTTGTAGCGAGTGCATGCGAGGTTCAGGATCGTTGTTGGTGAGTTGTCGGTCGAAGCTCCATCATGTTTGAAATGAATTAGAGCCCGGATTCCACGAATGTATATATTCGTATATCTATCGAGAATATTAGTGACTAAACTGATATCCTTGTTTTTTGAGTGTATTCGGGGAGAGGTTAAGTGTGGATTTGGTCACCAGAGATTTCCCTTTTTTATAGGGAAACGTCCCTATCAAATTAGGCCAACTCACCCCACCTTTTTGTTTTATATCAATTTAGTCCTTATCAATTTATTACCTAATTTTGTAATTATGTAGAGCTGTAAAAAATACTTTTTACCTAAATTTATTTTTTATGGAGTTGGAAAGTTGGTCTAATAATTATTTTTGGACCTAACACTACTCAATGTCACTACTCATTAGACCATGTGCACTATTGTTTTGGGGATGATTTCGACCCTGTAATAAATAAATAATTTTTTATTTGTCTATATCAATTTCGTCTTTTTACTCAATTTGATATCCACATCTAACAACTTTCTTTTGTCCTCATTTTCGTCTTTATATCTATGTCAGATGTACATTAACTCTCCTTATTTTTAATATAATTAATTTGAATATAATTACGAACTAATTAAAAAAAATTAATTCTAACCTAAATTTTTTTTTAAAATAGACATACTTATAAATAGTTCAAAATATTAGTATGAAAAGATAAGAGAGTTAGAGAAACTAATGTCAAAAAATGAAATAACATTGTTCTTTATTTATATAGTTTTACAAATAATTTATAACCACATAAATTAAAAAAATTATAAACCACATTAATTAGATTATTTATAATAACATAAATTATAAATTTTGTAACAACATAAAAAATAATTTGTTTGGACCAATTTATGTGTAACACGTAGGCGGGAGCCACGTGACATGTAGGACATTCTCCCCATGCATCCCATCTCTTCCAATTAGTGTGTGCAATGCATCCATTTGGGGCAAGGACGTGTTGGGACAATTGGGCGCCTGACATTAGTATACCAAAACATAGCTATGTTTATTTTATATGTATTATTATTTTGCATGGCACCACATCTGTGCACCCCCTCGTTCATTATTACATAAGCACAATAATTTTTTTGTGTCTTGGCAAACTAGAATACTCCACTACCTCCACGCTAGGTGATCCTAATTTTCTAGTGACGCCTGTAGAGACACTATCAAGCTCAACACGGATGGAGCTTCGATGGATAACTTAGGGCTTGCTGGCGCTGGTGGTATTCTTCGTGACTCGGGAGGACATTGATTATTTAGGTTCGCTAAGATCATTGGTAGCTTCACCTCCTTAGCTGCTGAGCTCTAAATTTTGGTCCTCGTGATTGAGATGATTTGGGAGAGAGGATTATGATGGGCCCAAGTAAAAGTGGACTCATCTTTGGCCATCCTTTGCGTGGTACGAGAAATGGATCAGGCTCACCCTTTAGCAACCCTAATTTCTAGAGCACGAGAGCTATTATAGAGAGAGAGTGGAAAGTCACTATTCAGCACATTTGATAGGGAGGCAACCAGTTGGCTGACGCACTCTGCAAACTTGCTCTCGAGATCTCTTTCGACTTGATCACTTTAGATGTCCTTTTTGCTTCATGTGTTGATGTGCACCTTGATGATTTGTGAGAAAACTAATTTTAACGTTGTACTCTTGTGACCAATGATGATACATAGGGTCTAACTGTAGTATCGATATGCTCTTTTCCTCTTGGGAATTTTTCCAATAGAGTTTTGCCGAATTCAATATTCGCAATCTCAAAAGAAGAGACCTCTCTTCTGACATCAGTGATACCAGTTTCACTGTGAAAGATTGCACGGCCCTCTTGATAGATTTTTTTTTATATTGGTTAACTTGTTGTTATGCATCTTGTATTTTTATTATTCCCGTGATTATATAAAGTACTCAACATTTTCCACCCCAAAAAAGTATTACTTTTCTGTATCTTACATATCTTTTATCTTCCGGTATCTGTATCTCAAATTCCATTGGACGTCCATTATTTTGTCTGCTGTTGGTTTATGTGTGTGTGTGTGTCCTAGTTGGTTAACCCAACCACAATTATAGCTTTTGGACTTTCGTCTTATATATCTCTGTTCGTTTTTATCTTCAATCTTGGCCACATACTCTGCGACCCACAATCGTTAAGATTATTCCAGTTTAAGTTGATGATTTTTTTATAAGGGTGTAAAAATTTATTCATTCAATTATCTTGAAATCTTGTATTTAATACAAAAATTGTAATATCACATGAGTACAAATTGATCATACATTTATTACCATGCTCGTATGACCTTTTTATTTCTATGATTCCAAATTTTATTATTAAATGTTGCAACTTCTAGTATCATAACTATTGGCCCACGTCATGTGGTCCAGGTCATCCATATCGAATGGTCGCCAACGTTTTTATGATCCGCTGAGGTGTTAGATGAGATACTATTAGTATTAGTATGTCGATTTAATTTACTTTTTTACTGAAGATAATTTTGCCTTTAGTGGTACATATGTATCGGTTGGGGATTAAGAGGTATGGAACGAGAAGATAAAGTGATATTGAATGCTATTTTTTTATGTTAGGTAGTATATAACACCGTTGGCATGGAGATGATTAATCATGTACTTGTCATCCTATGGCCGTTATTCAACATAAGTATCAACCAAGTTATTATAAATGATTAAACATGAATTGAGGGCTAATTTGACGTTAAAGGGTGCCTTCTAGGCACAGTAAAAATAATCATACGTCTGACAGGTCTATACTTATTTCTTTATAGACCAATTTTCTTTATTATAGTAGTATGGAGTTTGAAAAGATGAAATTCATTACAACTCTATCGACGTAAAGTTCACTGGAAAATGAATATCAGCAAAAAAAAAGTTAATAAACAATTCGGTAACTTTTTAACATTGGACCATTAGATTCTCCCTAGCAACTTTGTATTTTATTAACATTTTGGTTAATCTTCAGTGGGTATTATCAATGAATCAGTTTGGTTATCCAAAAAAGGTTCAGACTATATGATGCTTATTATCCTTTACTCTTCTTTAAAAGTACGCTTGTGTGAGAAAAATTACCTAATGAATTGCTGATTATGGAAATGTTGTTCGACCTCTCCTTGAAACTTTATCATGGAGTCTTGATTAGTTATTGACATTAAGATATTTTAAAACCTCCAAATCCTCGTAAAAGACTAAACAGTCTCCTTTTTGTTGATTAACACCAAATTTTGCAATGCAATGCACTCCGAAAGCCTCCATTAATTCCACACCAAATTTACAACGAGAAACCCGTCAACCATGCAAAGAATAAAAAAATATATTAAACACTTCTCTCTCTAATATCTCTCTCACTTTCCGGGGACGAAGTTGGTGGCGAAGGCCCATGCATTGTTGTTTACCGGGTCAGCGAGGTGGTCGGCGAGATTCTCCAATGGGCCTTTTCCGGTGACAATGGCTTGCACGAAGAATCCGAACATGGAGAACATGGCGAGCCGACCGTTCTTGAGTTCCTTCACTTTTAGCTCCGCGAAGGCCTCTGGGTCGTCGGCTAGGCCCAATGGGTCGAAGCTGCCCCCTGGATAGAGCGGATCGACGACCTCCCCGAGCGGCCCACCGGCAATTCTATAGCCCTCTACGGCTCCCATCAGGACAACTTGGGTGGCCCAGATGGCTAGGATGCTTTGCGCATGGACCAGGCTTGGGTTTCCCAAATAGTCGAGCCCACCCTCGCTGAATATCTGGGCTCCGGCTTTAAACCACACAGCCTCTCCGAACTTGACCCCGTTCCTTGCCAAGAGCTCGGGAAACACGCACCCAAGTGCACCGAGCATGGCCCACCGGGAGTGGATCACCTCGAGCTCACGGTTCTTGGCGAACGTCTCCGGGTCAGCCGAGAGCCCGGCGGTGTCCCAACCATAGTCGCCTGGGAACTCGCCGGTCAAGTAGCTGGGGGCCTCCCCGGAGAATGGACCCAAATACTTGACGCGCTCTGGACCGTACCAAGGACTTGAAGATGGACCGGCCGGCTTCTTGGTGGCGGCCTTCCTCATGGAGACCCGGCCCCCATTGCTCACTCCCTGGGGGATTCCCGAGCTGGGGTTGTTGGCTTGTCCAACAAAGGCAGGGGAAGATAGGGACATTGTTGAAGTTGCCATTTCTACACTCTTTTTTATGCTTAGGAAGAGAGAGAAGTGTAGTAGTATAAAGTATTAGATTCTGGGTACTCGGGAGAGTTGCAAGTATTTATAAGTGTTCCTTATCTTCTATTCTTATGCAATTTCTATGTTGGATTTCGTCAAGGTGGGGTATCTTATCTCAATGTATCTATATCTCTCATGTCATTGGACATCCAAGATTGTCGCCTCTGCAGCTGCGAATCTCGTAGTCGGCTAATTCCTACCACCAGATTTCTACAAACTTTTTTTTTTTTTTGTTGCCGGATTTATTTAATGACTTTTAATTTTTTGGTGGACTTCTAGCGAATATCATTTCAATTATACAGCTTTCGAGAGTTGGTCTTTATCGCTGTCCGTTTCCTCTTTCGATCCCTGGCCACGTATGTCTGAGACCCGTTAACATGGATGTCGCGAGATGCACGTAGAATTTCTTTTTTGTCGTGGTAACTACTTTTTTTTACTGAAAAATACATTGGAAACATAATATCTACAAGAATTAGTAGAAGACCATGCAGCCTATGGTTAGCTATTGGATGTATATGCATGGTATGTCATTGGGTGATTTAATACTTGACGACAATTTGAGGGATTTTTCCGGAGAAATTTTTATGTTGGACCCTGCAAATAAAGTCATTAAGACCACCCGCATTCATGCCCCGCTACAGTGCACGCTCTGGGCGTCACGTCAGCCGCGCCCTTGCTCTCAATTTTTAGTTCACAGTGGTGCCTTCGCTACAGTGCTACGCCCTGGGCGCCACGTCATCTTTTTTCTCAGCTCAGCTTTTTTAAAATTCAGCTAACTCCATCAGATTCGAGTATAAATTCGTGTTTATTTCAAAAGACTAAATTAAAAATTGGACCAGTAAATTTTGCAAAATAAAAATTTTCTTAACATCGAAATATATTACATTATATTTAAAAAAACATAAATTGCTTAGGTCTTACATTAATCCCAAACTAATGTACAAGTTCAACCGCAGCTAAACGGTTCTAAAACTGATCGACACAAAATAACCAAATGATCGGACCTGACGGTCATAACAGTCTCCCCTCCTTATAAAATTCGGTCCCCAAATTTGCTTAACGAAGATCAACTTGCTTGTCATACAAACTAACTAACTTACTAATTTGGGACTTTCTATCTTGTCATTCCAAAATCTCAAATGATCTCTCATATCATAAACTTAGTTCACCCCTCTTTTCAAATCTCTTATCATCTTCCATCGAAAATACCTTAAGGAACACACTTGAACACACTTAGAATTCAATGTTCTTTCTCCTTACATCATATTCTCGAGAAATTGTATTGCTCTGACTGTCCAACTGTCAGAGAATGATATACTATAACCAAAAATCCAAATGAATGACCATGGCATCTTCAAATCCTTTCCAAGTCTGAGATGTAAAAAATATATCTCCCTCAATTCGGAGATGACATAGATGGAAATTCTATATAAACAACCATTATAATCAAAGAATAACTGGGCAAACTCAACAATATCACACGTACTCTTGATCGGTAAGAAATATGCAGACTTTGACAATCTGTTCATGATATCCCAAACTGAATTAAACCATCATGGTGAAATTAGAAGGCCTACTAATAGATCCATCGTAATTCATTCAAATTTCCGTTATGGTAAATCTAACAGTTGCAATAAACCAGAAGGTCTTTGGTGTTTAATTTTGACCTATTGACATATCGAATATCATGTAATAAAATCCCCAATATCTTTCTTCATACCCTTACATCAATAACTACCTCTCATATCATGATGCATTTTTATAGATCCCGGATGCATACTATCCCCGATAGTATGAAGAAGGACCATATTGTCTCTTCTTATATCTCCCACATTAGATACGACCAACTGAATACCATAGTATAAAACACTATTTAAACTGAGATAGAATTAGGCAATTTACTTTCTTTAACTTTTTCAAACCATCTTCATTAACTCAGAATCATTCATCTAAAGTTCTATAATTTATTGTGGTCAGGTTGCATATACAACTCACCTAACAGTTCAGACTCATTTCCATCAATACAGTTGTCAACTCTAACCCTTGGTCGACTATCTCATATATGTTTGACATCAAAGACACGAAAACCACTGACATATCAGACTTCTAACTCAAAGCATCAGCCATAATGTCAACCCAAGTAGAATACATAGCAAAGTCAACAGAATACAAAAATATGGTATAACTACCTGAACAGAACTTATCTTCATTAAGCAACCCCAAATAAGATAACCATCATTGTTCTCATCCTCAATCCTGATGCAACTATCCACAAAATAGACAAATTCGCTAACAACACATTATCTCAAAAGCAGATATCATAGCTTCATAACATAGCCACCAACATTAGAGTTTTATAACATAAAATAATCATAATCCTTTAAAACTTCATCAATCTCTTTTGTCTCATATTCAGATTTCGTTGCTCAAAGATGTACTTGAGGCATACACATCCACAATTATGATCAAAAGAGCCTCAAACCTCTCACCATATAGATAATATCCCCAAATCTTTAGTGTAAAGATATTTGTAACTATTTCCAAATTATACACTGGATAGTTATGATCATACTTCTTCAGTTGTCTAGAGGTATACAAAATCGAATTCCTATCTTACATCAATACTCATCCCAGACCAATTTTAGAAGTATCACAATGTATTGAATATCTTCCAGTTGCAAATGATGAAGCCCAAATTTGGTGCATTAGTTAGAAAGTACTTAACTCTTAAAAACTTCTCTCACAATTTTCTATCTACTCGTACTTCACATTCTTCTGAGTCAGTCATGAAAATAGAATGACCAAACTATAATATCCTATTACGAAATATCTGTAATATCTAACTAAACCAAGAAAACTTCATACCTCCATAATATTGGTAGAAGTTGACCAATTAACCACAGATTCTATCTTCTTTGGATCAACTAACACTCCATCCTTGAGAATAATATATCCTGGGAATGCCACACTTTGTAACCATACTTTACACTTAGAAAGTTGACATATAACCGATTATCCTGTATTGTCTTCAAAACTAATCAAAGATATCTTTCATATTTTTTCTCAGTCAGTGAATAAACTAATATATCATCATAGACTATCATAAACTGATCCAAAAATTTTTTATCAAGCATTCTTCCTCCTTCAATCACATCAAGTCAAAACACAAGCCAAACAATCAAGGAGACACTCAATTTCTGCCCATCCTTCGATCATCCAAAATCCTTATCAAAAGAAGTCAGAGAGAAAAACCAAAAGCCAATGAAACTGTGTTGCATAAATTATGTAGTACCAAACTCATATCAACTCTCTAACTGATCGTTGATTAAAAAAGAAAACCCCACAAAGGGAAAATATGAGAGGTAACTCATGTAAATTCTTCAAAATGTATCTCTCCCAATCCAGTTCCAAGTATTTGCAACAAAGTTATCTATAAGTGAAACCATGTGTAAATCAATCAATTGATCATACATCTTCCTTTCTAATCCTCAATTGATGTTACTCCGACCTTAAGTCAATCTTTGAAAGGCACTTGGCATCTCGCAACTGATTGAATAAATTATCAATACATGGAATAGGATATTAATGACTAATTCTTACCTTATTGAGTTACCAATAATCATTACATAATCTCAAACTCCCAACCTTCTTTCAAATAATATCATCAGAGCATCTCACAGTGCAACACTAGACCAAATATTTTCCTTATTCAATATTTAACTCTCTTAACTTCGTAGGTGCCATACCATATGGTCATATCGAAATCACATCTGTTTCTTATCCATCTTAGTCTCTTTAACAATCTGGAAACTTTCAAACATAAGGTAAGCCTTGGTGGAATCATCACTCCAATATATGAATTTTGACTCACCCTCAGGCTTAAACTTCACAATCTTATTTAAAACAATCCACTGTAACATTATGGCATGATAACCAGTCCATACCCATTTTAACATCGAATCATCCAAAAGTAGCCAAATAACTCAAATCTTTTAAACACTTGGTTCGTTACCAAATATATATATGGGATATACTAGTCACCCATGCTCACAAGTGTACAAAATAATTATGTTTTGTCAACTGAACTTCAGCGAAGCACATACCAAGTTCAGTCACAATTTATCATTCGAAAATAGGTCAAACACATCAAATGCAATTCATACATCACTTAAACTTAACTCTGCTACATATTTCCAATATCGTAGAGTCCCACAATTAACCTCAATTCCCCAAGAATCAACTTACCAAGCATTTCTTTTTGAGTTTGCTCAACTCTGAACTCAACTAGCAAATCCGACTTTTAGGACGATGCTCAGGATGTTTCTAACTCATTCTTCCTCCCCTAGCCATCTTAGAGTTACTAGGCATAACTGTCATATCCTCTCATACTATCATATCAGACTTAGGCACACTAAAGAACCAACACACAGAAGAGGACAAAGACATGACAAATCCTATGCTCTATTATACATAACACATAATTCAAACTCAAATTTAAGGCTCTAACAAATCTAGAGTCAGGTTTATTCGAGCTCTCTGATAAACCTGTAGATCTGATACCAACTCTGTCACAACCCAAAACTAGGATGCTGATACAGCACTGGGTCACACTCATCAAAGGCAAAGAGCTATGACCCAGCCAGCCTCATATGAACATACAAAGTGCAAAAGCGCGAAAGTGCAAAAGCATAGACATAAATCAAATACATATATATATTACAAAATATCCATACAAAAGTCTAGAGTTTCAAACTCAAGGTCCTACAAATGCACAATGGAGTGACTCGACTAAGGTTATAAAAGGAATACCATCCGAAGACTTCAAGAAAACCTAGAAGAAGATGATGGGTTCACACAATAGAACAACCAACTCTTCGGACGTCAAAACAGATCTTAAATCTCATCACCTAAAGAGGGAGGAGGTAAGTACTTAAAAGTACTTAGTGGAAGATATTAAAGTTAACCTTTAATTAACTAACCAACCACATGCATAGATTCAAATTCATACATTGACAAATGATACCAAATTAACACTTAGCACTTCACAAGTAATTCAATCCAAACATTGACGAATTTATAAATCATACAAATAGACATGTTCCGATCTAACAGGGCATCATGAATACCATAACATGGATGTACTTCGGATAGGTCTAGAAAGTGTCACTCCCTCTCACAATACGAGGATACCATATCTTATAGTGCTTTTATAATCAAACTCTGTCAGCCATATTATAAGTCGTATCAAATCCAATATATTATCAAAATATGTGCACATATGCTAACATCCCCGGTTGGTCACAGGTAGACCTCATCGTCTGCCATCTCACAAAACTGACTCACATTTCATAATCAAACTCATAACTACCAAAACCAAAATCTCATAATTAAAAAACTCATATTTGCCAAAATGTACAAAACTTCCCATAACATATCAAAGACTCACATCATATATTCTCACATAACAATTTATCAAATCAAAGCATAATCACAAGATTATAACAATCAATGTTAGCTAAAACAAAGGTTAAGGTTAATATCCCCCAATCTTAACCAAGTTGTGCAAATGCTCCTAAAAATTTATGTTCTTCACTTTATGATCCTTGGTGCTCGGTTTCCAAAAGGTGGTCAACTAAACAAGAGAAATAAATCTCTAATCAACATCAACCACTCAAACACAAGAAATATGGAAAATCAACTTTAAAGTCCCTAATATCAAAGTCTCCAAAATATACACAAAAGTCCCCTAATCTCAACCTCAAAGCATAGCTCATCATCCATAAGCATCTAAACTTCCACTCAAACCCTCAAATAGCTCAAACTCCAAATCATCCAAATCCACAAAGTTGCTCAAATCATCACATGCTTACATCAACTTCAAGGTAATCACTAGATCTACACTTAATTCTAATAAACTTTAATCTAAATCAACTTTAATCTAAAATCAACTTATCAGACCTCAAATCCAAGAAAATTTATTTTCCCTTCTCTTCTCCTTCTTCTCCCTTTTTCTCTCTTCCAAAAGCTCAAGATATTTGTGAAATGGTTTGGGATAAAACTTTCTATTTTTGGAAGGTGGTATTTATAGGTTTTACCAAGTAGGAGGGGTAAAAAGGTCAAAAAATATGACCTTCTCGGGCAGCACAGTGTCTGCTCGGAGGGACCAGCATACGCTAGGGGTATCCGAGAAAAATTTTCTGAATCCCCCCAGCATCCACTGGGGTGACCAGCGTACGCTAGGGTCTACTTTTGTATTTCTCAAAACTCACTACAACAAAGTTGTAGCTCTTGGTCTTACAAATCTAGTCATCTTGGAATCATTTAATTCGAAGTTTGTATGAAGAAGTTATGATTGTTCAACCAAATATCGATAGTCTAAGCTAAACATTCCTAAACCAACCGTAACTCACACAAAACTCAATAACACAAAGCTCAAATCACAAAACTCATTTCAACAAAGTCATACATATAGATGTTACGAATCCTCATGACTTGGAATCATTTAAATCGAAGTCCACACAAAACAAAATATGCCTAATCCTCCAAAGGCTGACGAATAAAGTCAAACAGTTCTAAAACCAACCAAAACAAAATAACCAAAGGATCGGACCTAACGGTCACAACAAGGACAAAATTTGTGAGGGTCATAACAACTAAAGGTATCCCTTCCGCGAGTCCAGATAGTTCACATACTCTCTTTCCATTTGATCATACATATCTTGGGTTACCCGGTAGCCTCTTATACGATATGTGCAAACTACATGGTCCCTTATACCATCCTGTATATTATCATTCATATCAATTGCACATTCAAATATCAACATTCTGGATCCAAGAACACAATTCCGCAATCCAAAATTATGATCTGAATCCAACAACATAATTCCATAATCCAAAATCAGAATGCAAAACTAATAACATAATTCAACAATCTAAAATATGAATTCTGAGTCAACAATCTAAATCACAATCCAAAATCAATAATACAGTTCAACAGTCCGAAATCAGAAATCCAAAATCAGAAATTAGAATTTGAATCAAAAATCTAAAATCCGAAATCCGAAACCTCAAATCAGAAATCCAAATTAGAAATCCAAAATTAAAAATCCGAATCAGAAATTTGAATCAGACCAAAATCAAAAATCTGAATTAGAAATCCAAATTCAATTCCAACCATTCCAAATCAACAATTAACAATCTGCATCCAATTCCGACCATTCCAATCAACAATCAACAACGCAAATATCAACTCTACTTTCAATCGAACCTTTATCTTCATAGCATATGATGTTCATTTATTTCCAAGCTTCGTTTATTAATTATAATTAGTTGCAAACGATATTATCTTAACTCAATGGATAAGCCCTAACACTATTCACGAGAGATAGGTTGCATAATAACAAGCTCGCAAATAAGAAGACAATAACATCATACAACTAATAACGGAAACAAGCAAGATATCACAAAAACATACTAGTAAATTACGAACTCACTTACCTTCCTATTTTATTGAAATTCATGGTTGTCTTTGTGCAGAAAGCCTTAGACATCTTGAAACGACATCTCAACCATCCAGAATCTTGCCCATGGTGTTAGAAAAGAACCCCCAAAGTTTCGTGTCAATCCGATAACATTCTACCATCAGATTTGTGAACAATGATAATTACTTTTAGGACCTACGAATTTTCTTTCTTTCTTTCACCGTTTCAAGGTTTTCTTTTATAACTCTCTTTATATAGATAAGTTCTAACCCTGATTTGCGTAATTACTATTTGATCATTTAATCTTATACTATTATCTAAATTAATTTAACGTTTCTCACGGCAATGATGGTGATTCTTATGGGTTTGTGCTTATTATAGTTGTGACACACCTGGAAACCTGGTGTGGAGGTTGTCTAAGCTCATGAAGCATCGAGCACAATAATAACTGATCAACCCAAATAGGAAATAGCCCAGGCCCGTGAAGCACCTTGTCTACTTATCACTCGACATGTCGAAGAGAATCGGCCAGGTTCAGCTCCTGGAGTTTGATTCAAGAATATATGTTGCGGAATCATCCTAATTCGGCTACTCGATTTTTTGGAAAATAGTTTCTCAAAAAAGAAAAATATTTATTGAAGAATATTATAATTGGGGTCTAATTGGTGTGCACATGATACAAGTATTGAATAATTATATCATGAGACGGTTGATTTTTTTTTGCTCCGATTAAGAGAAGTCTTTTTGGACAACAAATTTACTATCGTCTGAAAAATATTTTTGGATGATCATGCGTTCTTCTATGTCGGAACGGCTTTATTTTTTTTCAATAAAATCCAGTATAATATATGTGCACTGTTATGTGGTTTAAAAAATTTTGGTTAAGTAACCCTATATATTATTTAAATAATTAGTTTGAATATAAATATTCTTACAAATTTGGTTTTAATTTTTTTACGGAAAAAATAGAACTAGTTAATATATATGTTTCTCATCTTCTGATTTTTTCATAGATTACTGGTTTTTCTATATAATAATAAATATGGTTATGCTTATCAACTTCGTGTCATGCCTCACTTCTTTAGACGTGACATATTTAAACTCCAACATTTATATTAAAAAATCCTGATAATAGTAAGTATTCAAGTGGAGGGACTATAAAATATATGTTGATTTTTAGATATTATATTTAATGCCACAATCTTCTCGACAAAAATTAATTGCATGGAATCATAATTAGGAAATGTGCTAACCCAATTGTATTAACTTTCATAAATATGAAAGATTAAATATTTAAGATTGTGTATCATTCAAATCTGAATTAATTACATTAGTAAATTTTCAATATAATAACAGTTAACGTTTCTTTGGTTTTCCTACCCCATTATAATAATCTAGTTAAAGACCCTACACCCTTATTATTTAAAGGTCCCTCGCTTCAAATTTCAAAGGTAACTACATGAAGCAAAGAGGTGATTAAAGGTCCCTTGCTTCAAATTTCAAAGGAGCTAACTACAAACAATCGTGTTTTTAGGGTATTCACACTACGATGCCCTCGATTATATATACCTCCTCTTATTTTCTTTACCGACTACTTAATTTTTGGTACTACTGAGCTTTTTTATTTATTGGTAAAAGTTAGTGTGGAACTTCCTAATGAAAATTCTTGTATTTTTCTACTTTGATCAATTCTCGCTGGTTTTTCAAACTAAAAAAATAAATTGTCTATTCTTCCGCCAACAAACAAATTTTATTGATCTAGTTACTGACAATTAATTGCTCTCCTTTTTCCCATCAACCAAAATCAAGATCTGAACTCTTTTTCGTCGCGATGAATGGAAACGTATTTGCTATAATGGGGGCAATCGCAATAGCGGCAGTTATTCTGAGTTTAGGGGCCTGGAGTTTGTGCAAGTCCAAGAAGGAGGCAGCTCAGGCCCAAGAAAAGCGAGACCCAGTTAGCACCGGACATGGCGAAAAGGATCCACCCAACCAGGAGGCAGCCCAGGCCCACAATATACAAGGCCCATCAAGCACGAGACGTGACGTGGAGGCCCAAGAAACGCAGGGCCCCGTTAGCACCGGACATGGTGAAGAGGCAGTCCAGGCTCATGCAACGTAAGGCCCATTAAGCGCCAGTAAGGCAGCCGTGGCCCAAGAAACGCATGGCCCAGTTAGTACCGGGGACGAGGCAGCCCAGAGCCACGAGACACAAGGCCCATTAACAATTACATTGTCCATGTGTCAATAGGTTTGGGGTTGCGACATTGGGTTTGTCCAAAGTTTGCAACATCTTTTTTCGAACAAAATTTGTGACAATGTCACATAATAGAGTGTCTTAATGAGCAATGATTAACCCGAAAGAGTGAAAATCATTCTAATTCAAGTAGAAATTCGAGTTCATATTTCACTAGTTCTGATGGACCTGATTATTGACTGTCCATATTCGTTTGAACTCGTTGGAGACATACTTGTGTAATTAAGGTATAGAACACATACAGAGATGGATGATATAATTTCACATGCCATGGGCGGTTCGTGATTAAAATAAACCGTAGAGAATCCAATGAGAAGAAGATGCTCCGCCTCCTAAATTGATATTTCATACAGATCACGAGGCAATCATATCACAACCAATAAGTGAATGTGGCCTTTAAAATAGAAGCCCCGCTATAAATTTGCTCTGAATCAGTTTCATAGAAGAATTTCATTAAGTCCAAAAGTTGATATTAAAAAAACAAACAATAAAAGAAAGTAATATATATCCCGCATACTTAACAATATAAAATTAGAGTGGTTACTAATAATCAGAACAAAATAAACTAACGAGGCTTCGGAAATGGAACCAATTTTTTGGTGGATGATTGTTATGAGGTTGTTATCTATAATTTGTTTTCTACACATGGGCGGAGTCAAAAAATTTGGTAAGTAGGAACAATATAAGAAATGTCTAATTTTTTTAGGTTTGATTTAATTTGTAGGTAGATGAATTATTTAATGAGAACATATATTAAAAATTATCGAGTGGGGGCAATTTTCATGTGGCTCCGCCAGTGCTTCTACAACAAATGTAACTATGGTAAGGCCGATTCTTCTGGTCTATAACAATCACTTGCTTTATACATAAATGAGGGAATACAGTGGGCCAAGAAAAGGGACTTTTTCATCTTACAATTGAGGACTGATTCATAAACTTATTAATGAAGCGGCTCTCCAATCGACTTCAAAATAAATACCAATTTGTTACACACTAGCTATCAACGGCTTTGGCGAATGGCATGTTGTCTAAGTTTCAAAAAAGGGACAAGTGTGCGTTCCAATTATTTTAAAAGATAATAAAACGTATAGTTTCTACCAAATTAAGTACCCATTTTTAAAAGTTCTCTAGGTGTCAAATATTTTGGAAAGTAGTCTGAAAAATGATAAAATGAGCACATCTGTACAAAGAAAAATCGATAAAATAAATATAAGTTTGATTCAAATATAATATTTTAATGACTATAAATTTTTTCTTGGCAAATTTAACTTTAATGCATTTTTCATTTAGCTAAAATAATTGACTACTCGACCTGTTGATATAAACAAAATAGAAAGAAAATATATCTGAGTCGTTTTTAAAATAAATAAAAATTACATAATTGTCATGTAATTTAACTACATTAATTAAATCAAATCACATGAGATTCATATCACATGATATTCATGTGATTTTCAGCAGTATATCACAAATACTATTATGTATTTTCTCCAACAAAATAAATCGCACCAAAAGAAGAAGATAGTACATGCCAATCGAGCAAACATAGATGAAAGGGTAAATTGCCCTCCCATCCCTCTCATTTGCTTAAATTACTATTTTTTTCCCTACTGTTTCAAAAATGATGATTTCGTCCTCCAAATTTGATTTAATAGCACTCTAAGGTCCCTGGTGCCAGAATCGGAAAAAAACTCCGGCGACCGGGGACCTCCATCCCTCTCCTTTGCTTAAATTACTATTTTTTCCCTACTGTTTCAAAAATGATGATTTCGTCCTCCAGATTTGATTTAATAGCACTCTAAGGTCCCTGGTGCCAGAATCGGAAAAAAACTCCGGCGACCGGGGACCTAAAATGACCAAATTGCCCCTCCTTCTTCCTCCATATCAACGTGTAGAACCGGAGAAGGAAGAGAAGTTAGAGAAGGAAGATGAGTGGAGGGAGAGGGAGGGCCTATTTGGTCATTTCAAGTCTCCGATCGCCGGAGTTTTTTTCCGATTCCGGCATCAGGGACCTTAGAGTGCTATTAAATCAAATATGGAGGACGAAATCATCATTTTTGAAACAGTAGGGAAAAAAATAGTAATTTAAGCAAAGGATAGGGACGGGAGGGCAATTTACTCTAGATGAAATCCATTGACTGCCATCAGTCCAACACGATATAATAAAAATTGTTTTGTATTTAAAATCGTGAAACTTCATATCATTCATAATGTATTAAAATATTTAATTACTTAGACGAACTCTTATTACTCCATATACTTTAATAATAAGCTCTCCCAAAATTTCAATCTTTGAGTTTGACAACACATTCACACAGTCACTGCAAGTGCTCTTCGACCTTACCTCCTTTTAATCCTCAATTCCTCCTCCTCCTCTCTCTCTCTCTCTCTCTCTCTCTCTTTCTCTAGTCAATACCAAACCAAAACCCAGCTATCTCCACTCCACTCCAAACCCCAAGGTCCCCAACTTGTGTAAGAACAGCTGCTGTTCTTCTTCTTCTTGTAACCTATCCCATTTCAGACAAAATGGGTTGTTGTCTAAGCACCAAAAAACCATCCCATAATGACCAAAATGCCCCTCCACCACCACCGCCTCCCCCCATCGAGGAGGAGACTGTCAAGGAAGTACTCTCCATCTCCGAGACGCCTAAGCCCATTTTCGTCAGCCCGAAGCCCGACATTAGCTCCGGCGACGGCGAGGCCAAGCCGGTGATACCACACCCCGAAGTTGCGGATCTCAAAGACTCGAACTTGGTCGACGACGCTGTCTCGGAGCCGGCAAGATCGGAGCTTTCCTCGTCCACCGTCACCTACGACGAGGAGGAGAGGTCGAGTGGGAGGAGAGTCAGGAGCTCCCCTGGGGTAGTGAACTCCCGGGTTAGGCCCCGACCCGAGTGGAACTATTCCGGACTGGGAAGGGACCGGGTCGTGGGTCGGTCTCCGAACCGGAGGCCTGATCTGTCTCCGGCGAGACGAGTGGTTCCGGGAAAGGAGCAGCACCAGGTGGTGGCGAGGAGGGGCTTGAAGTACGACCCGAATAAGAAGGACCCGAATGGTGGTGAGAGGAGGTCCAGGTCGCCGGCGGCGAGTAGATCCGGGGTGGCGGGGCGCAATCCGGCTTCTATCCGGCGGGTCAGCCAGTCTCCGAGTCGGGTCAGGGGGGAAGCGGGCAGAGGGCTCGTGAAAGCAGAAGAAAATGGCGGTGGCGGGATCGGTAAAAGGCCGAGTTCTAACCCTGTTTCTACGTCCGAAGAAGTGGAGATTAACCCTAACGAGTCTCTGGAGAACCCACTTGTTTCGCTTGAGTGCTTCATCTTCTTGTAGAAAAAGAAAAAGACAAAAAAAAAAGTTGGTTGAATTTTTATTTGGTATATATAGAATGTCAATACTCAATAGTTGGTTGAATTTCATTCGATTGGGTGTTGGCTGACTTCGTCATTTCAATTATGACCAACTGAATCGAGAGAGCTTGTTAATTCGTTTATTTATTGGATCGTTAGCTTAATTTGTAAGAATTACTCGAATGTTTAATGGACAAACTAATCCAAATTTCAGACTAGTCTACATTACCTTGTATTAAGTATGTTGTTGGAACTCAAAATTCAATTAATTACTTGATTATTTATATTGTCTATTCATAGCTTAATGTGTTTCTTAATATTTTTATTTTAGCCAAATTAGCATGTGAAATAGAAATTAGTCAAAGGTCAACTCTGAAAGGTGGACTAGCTAGTTTCTTCCGTTTATGCGTTTTTGTTGCGTTTTATTTCAACTTTAGTCTGTCCATCTGCGTTGCAATCAATTACAGTCTGGTTCTGTTCAGATTTCTTTGCCTTGGCCCAGCCAACTGCATAAAGATTCTATTGGCTTCTCTTGTAAGAATGGTGCAAAGATTTTCTGTACAGAAGCTGGTGGGGTGGGGATTCGATATTTCTCTTTGTTTTCTAGTAGAAAATGCTGAATATGCGCTGATTCTAATTTTTCTGGGTGGAAGAAATTCGAATTACAATTCAAGCAAAGATGAGAGGGAAATTTAGTATACGGGCCTCCTATTATATAGATATATATTACTTTGTATATTAAATTGTTAACATTTTGGGAGAAAAAAGGAGAGGTCCTTAAAATTAGTTATATTGTATTCATAGGTTTTGTTTCTAGTTAATTAATCATTTATCCTTGCGTATTAAGAAAACAAATTTGTAAGTAGGATCAAATTCATCTAAATGACACCTTGTTGTATCAAAATACCTCTATATCACTTTAAATATCAAAAAAGCAACATAAACATACTAACTCGCTCAAACGCTCACGAAAAAAAATTGGGAAAATTAGGATAAAACCCCTGTAGTTTGGGGATTCAACCGTTTTTGTCCTTACTGTTTAAAAATTACTTTTTAGATCCCTACTATACAAAATAACTGAACTTTTTAGTCCCTAAAAATTACCATAATTTTTTTTATGACTATTATGCCCTTTTTTAAAAAATTAACCCAAACCTAAATAAATCAAACCAAATTGTTTCGAACCCAACCGATCCAAATCCGCCACCAAAAACGGTTACGAGCTCACCGAGGATGACGGTGGCTGATGGAGCCGGATTATGTGGTGGATGAGCACTTTCTCGGGAGAGATCGAGGAGGTAACCTCCCCGGAGGAGCTTCAACCGACTGTTGAGGCGTGCGTGTGCGGGCTCCGGTCTTCGTCAGTCCAATCGTGTTGTCGAGACCCGCTGCGGAAAAGCTCTGGATGTTGGCCAAGAATCGATCGACCTCTGGCCGGTGATCGGGGAGACCGGGGCAGTGCCGCTGGTGGTTCCCTTGCTGCAGTACAGCGACCCGTGGGTCCAGGAGCATACGGCAACCGCTCTCCTCAACCTCTCCCTCCACAACGTGAATAAAACCCTAATCTCCCACTCCGGTGCCGTGAAAGCCCTTGTCCCGCTAGCCCGGTGGGACCAGATTCGGCTTCTCCCTCGTTGGAAGCATGCGGTCCGACGAAACCAAATCGTTAGCATGAACATCCACAAGACACACACCACTAACAAGACCACCCGAATTCGAGCACTCCCTCGATAAAAGCCCCGAACTCGTCTCCACAACTGTCTCCAACCAGGTGACCAACATGAGAGGAGTATTGCAATTAACGTGAAACAAAGAAGATAAGACTGGGTAAGAATTTATCCATAAGGAGCCAGACGTTTCTTTAAGGTGAACGGCAATTTTTTAAGATTTCTCTCGGTTTGGTGACCGGTAGTTGTTCAAAAGAAGGGTTGGGTTGATGGTAACCGGTTCATACTTTTGGTTTGGTTTATTTGAGTTTGGGTTAGTTTTCAAAAGAAGGGTATAATAGTCATAAAAAAAATTATGTTGATTTTTAGGGACTAAAAAACTCGGTTATTTTACATAGTAAGGATTCAAAGAGTAGTTTTTAAACAGTAGGGACGAAAACAGTTGAATCCCCAAACTACAGGGGTCTTAGCCTAATTTTCCCAAAAAAATTTCTCAACTACCACCCTAAAAATCAGAAAAATCAAGTTCACATTCACACAATTCATCCAACTCAATCGATTATCCTAACAATAAAACTCCTTTCCCCATCCGAATTTTTCTGTTGTAAATGTCCTCTAACAAAAAAATATAATCAGCTGACTATCAATTAACATGACATAATTTTCATACTTACATCATTGGAAAGAAACATAAATCGCAATGAAGACAACTATATTATATTCAATTCATGTAATTTGCACAAGGTTCATCAAAAAATAACCAATCTTTATAATTCACATTATTTAAAATGATTAATCTATTGAATCGGATGGAAAGGTGTTGTAGATTTAGGTTTTTTTTGTTTTTGACGGAGTGTACGAAAGCTCTTTTAGTGTGGAGCAGAGATTAGTATGATTAATGATGATTTAAGAATTTAAAGTGAATTAAAGTTGTAAGAATTTGATCATAGGGATTTACGAGTACTAAAAGACTTTGCCTCTTATAATATTATATTAAAACCTAGGGATTTCTTATTTTCTAATCCCTAAAACGTTATTGAGTTGTAAATTTATAGATGATACATGGCGAACCTGTTGTTTATTATATTTTATTAAATGATAAATGATTCAAATATTGTTATTTGGTATGAAAAAACTATCATAAAATTATTTGAGAGCTGGGTACTTGGTGTTTTTAAGCTCATGTATCGTACGAGCAGAGGACTGTGAGACTCTTTTGTTGTTTAGCGGGATACGATTATTTGATTAGGATCGGGCACAGTCGAGGCAAGTGTTGAACACTTTCTCCGTAAGACGAGATTGCCCCGTATATTTCAGTGCGTACGGGCTACGGCAATCGTCCCCAATATACAACGACTGTTCGGGCGTTTCCAAGATCGTTACACACGACTCTCGAAACTTTCAGGCGAACCCTAATATACCCGAAACTTTCAGACTCACTTTTCTAGTGTGTAGAACGGGGGAATAGAAGAAGACATACGATGCTAGGAAGTGCAATCGAATGCTGGGATGAAAGAAATGAAAGGGGGAACATGCCTATTTATAGGCTGCAAGGACTGCCCAATCCAAGGGGACACCACTTCTGTCCTTATCGAGAAGTGTCTGGATGTCCCTTAGTTGGCTGTCAGCAGGACACTCGTGTCCCTTCGGTTTCCCTTTCACGATAGGATATAGCAGTCCCTTCGTGTCTCTTCAGAGGGTTGTCTGGATGCCTCATCCTTATCCTTTGAGGGATTGTCAGACGCGCCCCTTCGGGAGACAGTCTTGTCCTGATCCAATCCACCATGTGGCACCCGCTGGTTAACTAGCCGTTGTCCCTCTCGTCTCGTTGTCTGGATTTCAGACATCTCCAAAAATTTCCAAAAGACATACAGCTCCTCAGGCTCCTCGCGACGTGGCGAGCGTGCAAAGTGCACCTCAATGCACCCACTCCCGACCCCGAGCTTGTGCCCGGACCTAGCCCCGCACCCACGCTCGTGCTTGTGCTCGTGCTCGGATATTGCTACGCACCATTCTCGCAGTCAACAAAAAGTCAACTATACGAAAAGTCAACTAAAAGTCAACTGTGGTAGTAGTCAACTCATTTGGAAGGGAAGGAGGAAAGTTCCTCGTAAACTTGGAATTTTTCTCTGTGGTAACCAATGTGGTACACTCTTTCCTTCCTTAACACTTACCACCAGGGTTTTAAAAAATGACCTGGAGGTCGACCTAGATTTTGGTCCGACCTCTGGGTCAGCCAACCCAAGCGGCCCAACCACTAATTGGATCGGATTTATTTTCTTTTAATTTTTTGTAATATTTTGAATTATATATATGTATATAGGTAAATAATTTATATAATAAATTAATAATAACATATAAATATACTAATTTTTATAAAATATACTAAATAAAGTATCTATACAAATAGATAATCTCAAATAAAAGATAAAATTAATAATTTTTTAAAATTTTTTAGGTGAACCACTCCTGGTTCGACCAAAAACTGGGCAATCCGATCAGAAATAGGCCGATTGCCCAGAGAATAGTTTATTGACAAAAACAGACCGCCCATAGGGCCGATACCCGACCGCCAGTCGGACTGCATTTTTTAAAACTCTGCTTACCACATTCACTCTGGGTTTTTAGGCTTTTGGGCGGCCTTATTTTCACAGGGTTTAATCAATATCTGATATTTGTTGAGGGACAAAATTGAGATTGATACTCTTGCTTTGAAATATTTTTCGTGACACTGGGACATATAACCTCCATGGAATTCAGCTTTACAAGTTTTACATCAAAAGGATCGTAACGTATAAAAGTCAGAGACAAAGAACACAAATAATATATTTATGAGATTTTGGTGTACGCCAGTTGCGAAAAAACGAAAGCGTGCCTTTCCCAAAAACTTTTGGTCAGCCATTTTTATTTGTGAATTGTGAATAGAGGGAAAGAAAGCCTACCTTTTGATAGCCGTTGTGCTTTTCCTTTGAAAAAATTGTTAAACTATGAAGTAGTTTGGGAGACAAATTGTTAAATTATTGACGCTAATCATGTAACGCTTTAATTATTTATTCCTGTTTTTCAAGAGATTATGTTTTATATTATATGTTGAAATTTATTTTAAAAAGTAAGTCTGTTTCAATGTACCTAAACTAGTTTCATTCTTTTTTTTATAAGTAGAATTAGTTGATATTAGTAATATTTACTCATACAAGGATTTCCTCTAAGGAAATTAAGAATATTTTTCTTGTTAAAATTTTATCGCAACAAAACTTAGTTAAAAATGTAATATAGAAAAAAATATGTGTATACAAAAATATATCTTAGCATTTGGATTTAATCTCTCACAACATTGTCCCTCCCGCATAGTGAACCAAGTTATTAATCAATGGGTGAACAACCTTTTGCATCTGTCTATATAATCTAACCCACAGTTTGTCGGGTAAAATTGCAACCCATAGATTAGTCGGCAAAAAGTTTTCAAATCTCGTGGCAATATTTTGAGAAAATCATCTATGCAAGATCCATTACAAAATTGTTTAAAGTTTAAAATAGTAATTTTTTTGTGCTCGTGGACAGGATTTATAAAAAAATTCAAAATATTATGTAGGGTAAAATTGTACGTCAGATTTTCATATGATTGTCGGTTTGTCGATATTATGGAGGATTTTCTGGTTGGACGTGTCTTTTGCAAAGCATGTCAAAAAGTGGATGGCGTATCGATTATTTTGTACTATTCTCAATTCCAAGCAGAGACAAAAGTATTTCCTTTTCAAATTTTAATCCGTCCACTGTCAAATTTTTTATGGCAGAAGCTGGAATTGTCCCCCCACATACTGCAGATCAAATATTAACGGGTCATGTTGATTCTATTTGTTTGTCTGATTTTTGAATAGCAAACATCCAAGCGGAAATTTGAAATCATGAACAACGACACTATGTCTCAGAATGAAAAACAATGACAATGCCAATTTGGAAAGAACACCAACGACTCTTTTGTTTGTGGGCTAATATGATTCTTTCATCATTACTCGATCAGATCATATTGTATACTATTATGATTGAACGGGATCTAATTTCTTTTAAAGAATGAGGGTCTAATTTGGTGATGGAGTTTCACAACATGCAGTAGAACCAACGGTAAACCAAAATACATCTTTTAGCAGAATTTCAATTTTTTAAAAAATTTAACTTCTATAAACCAAAGACACACCTTGATGCGAGCATGTCTACATCCAAGCAACAAGACTCACATCAAGTGCAAATGTCAATTGGGCCAATGACGAGTGCAAGAGCAAGCAGGCTTCAAGCTGAACTTAATGGATTAATTCAAGAAGTCCAAGCAAGTGCATACAAGTCTAAGGACGTGCACGAGGTCCATGCAAAGCCCATGCACGTGATTGAAGCTAATTTGGAAGGCACGTCAACTTTGCCAACTTGAAGCATGCAAGTTCGTCCTATTTTGTCCATGCACAATCTGAATGGGACGTGATCTTCAAGCAAGCTATTATCTATTTAGTTTGATATTATTTAGTTCTTATTTAGTTTAATAAAGAGGCCAGAATCCCTCTTTGTTTGGGAAGTAAGTTTCGGCCAGAATAGGAGAAGCCATTCAGCTAAATGCTTTTGGTTTGTTTAGGCGAGATTCTTTAGCTTGTTTAGGAGTTTACTACTTAGGAAGATTTGTGAACTTCCAGCCTATAAATAGAGGCTTTAGGACGTGTGTTTTGATCACCCAATACATGAAATCATTTTGATTTACAAGTCTTTGACTTAGTGAGTTTTGATAGCTCTTCTTGTTCTTGCCTAAGCTTGTGCGACGTTTAGCTTGAACTTTTCTTTCACTTATCAAGCGAGATTATCACCCTCGTTTGTAGCGTGATACGACCTTGACTTGAGGTTCTCGGGTTGCTCATTGCTCGGATTGCAGCATGTTTGCCAAGGTTCTTGCAAGATCAAATTCGTGGGTTTGAAGTCTACTCCACCCTATTTAACAATAGATCCGTAAATTGTGTTTTCTCCAATGAGAATCACATCAGTTGGTATCAGAGCTACGGCTTGTTGTTTAGGCAATCTATCCTTGTTACTTTGTGCGTTACTAACTCGGCTTATTGTTCTTGCAATCAGCTGACCTTTTGTTTGATCTTCTTGCGAGTTACGAACCAAAAAAAGAGAGAAAAGAAGGAAAAAGAAACGAAAAACAGAAAGAAAAGAAAAGAGAGAAAAGAGAAAAGAAAGAGAGCTAATTAGGTTCGCAAGACCAAACAGGAGTTTGCAAGACTAAAGAGGCCTCCGCACCTAAAAAGGAAGCGAGAGCCTAAACAAGTACCTTGCGAACAAAAAAGTAGCAAATCAAGAAACTTGCAAACTAAAGAAGCGAAGGTCCAAAAGAAGAATTCTGCAAGACTAAGTAGGAAAGCAAGAAAGTCCAAAACAAGGAGCAACTAACCAAGCCACTTGAAGAGGACTCGGCCGAACCAAAAGAAGAAAGAAAAAAGAAAAGGGAACGTGCAACGCAAGCAACCAAACAAATCACGAACTTATTTGATAAGTGAAACGTATAGTTTGAGCAAGGTTTTACTAGCTTAAGTAAGAACTTGTAAGAATTATCACGAGAGGAAAAAGGTAAGAGTTTGTGTGTACATTAGAGAGAAAAGCCAAAATAATTGAGTGCAAACACGAGTGAACTTGAGTACACCTTACATTGAGAGCAAACACGTAAGGGAGTGACTTGTAAGGCCACAAATTTTTCTACTGACAAGTTTTTATCTTGTAGCAATGTCTAACGAATGGGAAAGACAAAACAATGTGTCTAGATCTAACGCGGACCTGAAGTTGTGGATGGAAGCCATGACAGGGAATTTCTCAAATCCATGATTCCCAGATTTGTTTTAGTCTGTGATGGTTCAATTGAGTATAATTTGTTTAGGTGTTTTGATCTAGGTTTTCTCAGTTTTGTGATTTTATTAGGTGTTTTAGTGTAACCGAAAAATTACAATTTCCCTTAATTTTGCTCAGATCAACCTGAAATTTTCTGGTGAGAAAGGTTTCTGGGTATAGGTATTTTTCCATTTCGGTATATATCCTGAAATGCGGTCCAATCAGTTAGACCATGGTATTGATAATAAACATGATCACATACTTTTTCTAAAACACAAATATAAAAATTAGGGAATTGCCCTCAGCGCTCTCGTGTTTGTAGAAATTAGTGATTCAGTTCCTCTATTTTTTTACTTCATATTTAGCCCTTCAAGTTTGTGAAAGGGTATCATTTAACCCGTGTCACCATAATTAGTTATTTTCTCTGACAAACTTGGACGTGAGATTACTAAAATGTCCTTGTCTTTAAAGAAATATCAAACTCCTTTTTAACCAAAAAAAACCACTCAACAGCGATGAGTAGCTGGAGATCACCTACTCCTCCCCAGAGTTGGACGGAGAGATCATCGGGATTGCAACAACGGCCACCAAGGGAGAGGAATATGCAGCTATAACTACCACCAACGGAGAAAACAACCAATGACCACAAACCCAACAAGGAAAGAAAAAAAAGAAAAAGAGTGAAAATTTATGTCGGGACCCAGAAATGGAGAAATTGTGGTGATCATTTCTAAAACAAAGTGAAGTCGTCGTGTAATGGGGTTAGGGAATAGCTTGAACGAGGAGGAGGTGGTGGTTGAGGATGGTGGGGAGATGGTTGTGGTTGGTGGAGGGGAATTCAACAAGTCATTTTGGGGGTTGACTATGTCATGTTTAATTTGTCTGGAGGAGTCGCTGATAATGAGGATCGGGTCATGGGCTTCACTGCAGCCACTGATTCCATCTGGGTAAAGCCTGGTTCTGTTTCTCGGTTCTATTTATAACTTTTTTATTATCTAATTCCATTTGGGTAGGGTCTAATCTTGGATGATTTTGTTGGTATGGTCAGAACTTTGATCTTGTGGGCAATGGGGTAGCTGGAATTTAGAGATCTAGAAGGTTGTAATGTGGGGAAGAGGAAGAAGATGGAGAAGGGGGAAATTGGGAAGGAGAGTTTGGGCCCTTTTTTGTTAAAAAAGAGTTTAAAATATTTTTTAAAGACAATAGCAATTTAGTAAAATCATATCCAAGTTCGTAAGAAAAATACTCGATTCTGGCAACAGGGGTTAAATGATATCCTTTTCACAAACTTGAAGGACTAAATATGAAATAAAAAAAATATAGGGAATGAATTACTAATTTTTGCAAACACGAAAGGGTTGATAGTAATTATCCCTACAAATTAACACAATGTTGACAGCTACATGTTGTCAATATGAATCAAACAAGGATTGGATAGGGTTTTCATGGTCTTGCCTCTAGGGCAATACATATGATATGGTTAAGGTCGAGTCCATCTCTACCATGACCAGGGTTCTTAAAAACAACTCGTAGGTTGACCCGGAATGGAGTCTGACCTCTAAGTTAGTTGATCTGACTAGTCTAATCATTGGTCGGACCAAAATTTTCTTCTTCTTAGTTTTATGTAATTTTTTGAAATATAAATAGGTATATAAGTAAATATAAACTAATAATAATAATAATAATATAAACATAACAAATTTCCGTGCAAAATGTTTGGTTTGATCGGAATTTGTCTGGTCCAACCCTAGTCCATTTTTTACCCTACAAATAATCCAGAAATATGCCTGATTCGTGGTCCAATCGATTGAATCGTCGGTCGGACCATGTGTTTTTAAAGCCTTGACCATGACATGTCGGACTCTCCTATTTTAGACTAGTTCAAGGCCCAGAATGAGGCCCCATAATCCCGAGTAAACCAATGTGCTCCTGAAAAATCTGGGCCATCTAGATCATCTAGCAACTAGTACCCGTGTTCCAGTGCAAAAACGTTCAACTCGCGCATTGGCAAACCCCTGATGCGGCCCATTTGTTTATTTTGACAATTTAGACTCCCGAAGCTGCTGACCTAATATTTGGGCCTAGTTCGGTCTCTAAATGGGCCTTGCTTAGGACCCAAATTGAAGTGCGAGAGACCCAACGGGAATCCTTAAATATTGCATACTAGTAACTTGAAAACAATTATACACTTAGCACCCGAATATTCAATTTCAGGATCTATCCCTATAAAAATCTGTAGTACTTGCAACATTTCGACCGGAAAATTAAATTTGTGGCCTGCTCCTTGGATTTTGAAACCATGCTACCGCCGTAATACTTTTCAAGGCTTTTAAAAAAAAATTCTTTAATGCAATAACACACGAAGATTTTTTAAATTTTTTATTCTCAACCTACCAAACATTATTACACATGTTATTATTATACAAGGCGGCAACACATTTTTTTAAGGATATGGCAGAGAGCCTTTCATTATGGAATAAGAACAAAGTTAGATGACATAACGATAGATTAGCAAACAGGTACACATCTTATTATAGCCAATCGATGCAATTAGATGCATTCCAAGGGGACAAAGTTGGTTGTCTCGGTCATATAATTAGCTCTAGGAGGTAATAAAGACCTATAATAGAGAATTTGGTAAGCAAAGAACCGGCTACTAAGCAAGGAAGCGCATAGGAGATGCAACCAAAACGAACGAGCACTTGTATGCAAACAAGGAGCAACCAAGTCATAAAGGAAGAAATTTCCAGCTATTCTCATGAATTTACACCTCCCCAAATTCTTACAAACAGAGTCCCGTTCCTCTAAGTGAGCCAAAGAATCATCATCCCTTGTCAGATCCCTTCCTAAGCTATGCAAACACTACAACAAAAAGCAGTGAAGAAGCTGAACATGGCCGCAGAATCTCTAATATTCTCCCAGAGCAGCTCACCCATCAAAAAAAACTAAGGGTGTGGTATGTACACAAATAATAATGAGTTGTTGATCTGGGTCCGGATTTTTATGAGAACTGACGTCCATTCTTTCGTGCTGCAATATCCACTTGATCTTAAGTCGTCCGTAGCAGCAATACGTGAAACTTGTCAGCCATCAGCTTCTGGTAGTTTGGCTTTATTGATGAGTGGATGAAGAGCTCGCGGTAGAATTCGAGTCTGCAGGTGGATTTGGACATGGATGGGAAGGTTGATGCTGCTGTTGCTGATGGCTGGAACTGCCTTTAGATGGGCAGGGGACGGGGGCGGGATGCGCAATGAAGGTCGGAACGTTGTCCCCAGGCATCACTACCGAGACTTCGTTGGCGTACACGGTCATCTGATGAGTAAACAAATTCAACAATTAAACAGTATTGAAGTTGATAATTTAAACAAGTAGGGACAAGCACAAACATAGAAGAAACAAGTTTGAATCTCAAGCAGAGTTCTGTTCCATGATAGTGTCTCACACCAGATTCCCAACTTCATAAATACACAAGATCAAACTTTATCCTAAACATCCGACCATGTGCAAATTTGACTTTATCCTATTTGGGGTCTCCTGTTTCACTACAGTATCCCAAAGATGGGAGACAACAACATAAAAAAATATTAGAATAAGATATGCTTTAATATTGCATTACCTAAAACACATCCACAAGTTATGTGGAATCCAACTCTATTACTTAAAGCAGACAAGACAAACAGTACTAAAGATAGACGATGATTTACATGCAAAGTTAATGAATCTTATCAGAATTAACAGCTGGATCTTGTTAATCTTGTGTAATTCCAATGAATGGAGGGAGGATTTCCTGTTTAGGATATAATTAAAGACACCAACTTGTAGCATTTCCAAATTCAATCAGGACTAATAGTTTAATCAATGTCACATCATTTTAGAGATCTTGAGTTCGTTTTCAAGTGGAGCCAGTGTGTTTGATGCATACCACCAGCCCACAATCCAAAGACAAACAGTCGACTTGTAAGTTTTAACAATGGACCCCAAGAATTCATTAGCTTCCCATCTTCATTAAACATAAAAGAATTTGATTTTAGAGGAAATCATGTCCAAGTAGATAAAAAGGTGCAAATAGTAGAGGCCAATAGGTGGCATCATAACATGGTAAAGCAACTCAAACCAATCACCAACCAACCATATCAATCAGAGAAATTAGGATCATAGTACATAGATCAGGACCAAATTCCTGAAAGCTTGAAGATTAGGCAAAGTTTCACAATTTGAAAAGACTAATTCTTTGACAAAACCCTTTTAGCCCCACGTGACAAAGGGGAGGGTGGGCCTCTTGTGCTCCTCAAAATTATGGCAAATGGCAGACCCACACAAGGAATACTCAAAAAACAAAGATATACTAACCTAAGGCTGGCCTAGAAGATGGCTAATCTTTAGCAGTTGATTGCAACAAACAATGAGGCACAATATTTAAAACAAGGTCTTGTTGCATTATAGGAGCATGTCCAACACAAAGGGAACCAGGTAGTTTGGTGCCATTAAGCTGAGTGTCTCAAGTTGGTGTGTATTAAATGTACAGTGGTAGGGACTAAGACAAACAGGAAAGTACATCTACTTATGTGGCTCCTTGGCTTTGTTTCAAGCAACCTGTTTATTAATGTGACAGCTACGTGGATGGAGGGTCCTAATTGCAACCCAAAAAATGTAATAATTAAGGCGACAAGTATTAGCCCTCCAATAATCAAGTTCTTGTTCTATAAAATGTTAATGCGGGATGGAAGAAAGATAATTCTGATCAAAGGAAACAAGTAAAACAAAATAGCTAATCCTACTATATATACAGGGCATTAATCTAGTTTTTTAATGTAAATTTGACCAATCATAATAGGCTTCAACGTTATGGATCTCGTTGAAAGGGTTAGTATCATCCTTACTCAATTTTCAGAACATAAAGAGAAATGACATCTACTCCAGATTCTGCTTATTGGTTGAAAAATCAAAAGTTGTTACGTTTAGTTACTACGAATATCTAATTACTGCTTACAAAACAAAAGGATAAAAAATTACTTAAAAGGAAGTGAAAATCATGATTATAAAGATATTAGAAAACCCCTAATTAAGGGCAGGTAAAGGAAACTTTAACAAAGCTTTTGTCAGACAAAAAAACACATCATGACAATTCTTTCTCAAAAATCGAAAAAACCAACTAAAAACTGTTTAGGGAAAGAAAAAGACTGAACAGAAAAGAGGAAGGCAACCGAAAACTCTCCTTCAAAGCTAAACAAACTTAGCCATTAATGTACGAAGATTCAATCACTAAGCACCTGAGATATTCGGACACCTAACGAACCGACTAAAGAACTAACCTTTGGAGAAGGGTGGCCAAGTTTGGGATTGAAACCCGCCTGTGCCTCGAGGTCGCCACGCTCATTCCTTCCCGAGTTGGGCCTAAGGAACCTCTCAAAGATGGCCATGACCAAGAACATGGAGATGAGGATGGCCGTGGCTACGAACCCGAACGACACCGCATTGACCGAATTGTCAAAGTGCCTCCAGTGGTCGTTGTCGTCTCTTTGACCGTTTATCAACAATGGAGGTGGAGCTCCTACTGGCGACCAACCACCTTGCTTTTCCATTCTTTTGGTTTCTTTTCCTTTTGTGGCGAAATTGAGTTTAGCTCGTCTAGAACTTCTTCGCTTTCATTGTCACTGCTTAGAGAGAGAGAGAGAGAGAGAGAGAGTTGAGGCTGCTTTTCTACTTGGACACTGTAACCAAAGACCTGGCTTATAAACTTGTTGTTTTCAAGGACTGTAGAGAGAGAGAGAGAGAGAGAGAGAGAGGGAAAAGCATTGGTGGGGTATCTTTAAGAGAGAGAGAGAGAGAGAGAGAGAGAGAGAGAGAGAGAGAGAGAGAGAGAGAGGGAGAGGTAAAAGAAAAAGGCTTTGGGATTAGGATAGATGGGAGAGGAAGGAAAGGGAAATTGTGAGTTTTTTGGGCAGATGAATTTGACTTATGGTTTACATTTGTTAACGGATGCTTTTGGACTCTAGTAACGAATAAAATAACCACTTAGATAAATTAACAATGAATTTGTTTCCATTTAATTTCAAGTACCGAGAAATGTCTAGTCCGTATCGCATATTGGTGATAATTATATATTACTTAGTACACGAGTGAAGAACCAAGTTATGAAATTGAAAAAACCATCAATTTTAAGTTATATATGTTCTATATATGTTGTACATTATGTGTTCTATAGATTCTAACAATGTATGTTCTACATGTTCATCGACCCTGTGTTGGTGGGTACTTGGTAGCTTCGTGGAAGTTGCTTTCTTTCTTTTGTAATGCTTAAGTAAATTAATTCAAGTTGGAAACCTGACCGTAAGCTTTACCATACATTTGTCTGTCCAGGGAAAAATGAATATTGTGGTAGTACATGAGTTCGCAAAGTTGTGATTCTCAAAAAAAGAAATTGAAAAGTTGGAAGTTGAACGAGAGTTGAAACACCCGAGAAAGGTGAAAACCAAAACAAGTTCGTGAAGCAAACGAAAGGTGCCATGCTGTTAATGAAGATTACAAGTTACGGTTTTTTTATCATCCGCATTCGCGTCTTTCGGGTATCATTGTTCCCGTAATTTCTTTTTCGTCTAAGTTAGTTTCGTTTCTGTACTCAGTTTTTCTTTTGCTGCGTCTTCGCCCATATGTTCACATCAATGTTGTTTTTTTAATATAGTTAAATGTATTAAACTCAAAGATAGTTAAAAATTAATTTAATAATACTAAAATTAATTATGGAGTAAGAAAAGTATACTCTATTAAGTATTTATATAAAATTATATATTTTATAAATTTACAAAATTGCATTAATTTACATTTTCTTTCTAAAGTACATAATTTTGCTAATACATAATTACATAATTTTTGTGACAAATTACATAATTACATAAGTTTTTTTAATTATATTATTATTATTATTCAAATTACACATTTTGTTGCCAAATTACATATTTTTTAAAATTTCATAATGAAAAATTTTATAATTACATAATTAAAAAATAAATTTAAAAAACACACATCAGCAGGAAAAAAATTAAAAAGGACTAATTCTCACGTGTCACGTAGGCGAAATGTCGCGTGGCACGCAGACATTTTACATCCCTTTGACATGCGTAAACAACGCGTATGTGTCAATTCTTGCATGTATTATCGTCCATAATTCGTACATGCATTGTATGCGACACAAACAAAGATGTGACGACATTTGTGCTACTGGTAGTTTCTGAAAGTTACAATACACCTTCTTCGCGAATAAAAAGTCATTTAACTTAACGAAGCAAAGTGTTTAGAGTTATGATTCAATTCTTAGGATATGTAATTATGGTATAAAAAATTATATTTGAAAACATAACTTCATCTCGGTCAACCTTTTAGCTAAGAAACGAAGACAAAAACACTAAAAAAATATTGAGGTCCAATAAAATATTCTCAAATTAACTAAACATTGAGAATTAAAACATAAAAGACGAAAACTAGATGCCCCCCCTTCAAAATATTTTAAAAAATTTCTCTTATTTTTTATCACAGTAAATAAAATTTCCAGTTGTTGCATTCATTGGCAAAATTGTCTAGTTACAATGCGCAATTAATACATTTTAACAACGTGACTCCAAAATCGAACATAAATTTGGATAAATATGTTAGTATGTATCTGTTGTTTCCCAAACAAACAAATGCACAAAACGCTTTTGTCGTGTTCCAAACATTAACTGCAAAATAAACAACCAAAATAGGCCTAGGTCAGAAAATTTTCATGAGATTTTGTTCCAAACTGAATGCGCATGAGATAAATGTCTACTATTGTATCGAGTCAAACGCAAGTCAACAATTATAAACGTCTAATTCTCACGAGTTCCCTTCTCTTGCATAGTATTTTTTTTTTCCCGGAAATGAAAAGGTTAGCACTTCTTATTAACCATATGGTACCCCAACGTAAGTGATAGCTAATCCTGATTCGATAACGGCAAATTTTTGGAACAAAATTTTCTACTCTATTTCTATAAATTTTGAACTTAGAAATTAGTTAAGTTATAAATATTCATCATATTTGACTGTAAGTTCAAATTGGTTTTAAGAAGCCATTAGTTGGGAAAAATACATTAGGGAAGCGGACAAGGTAAATTTGAGAGTTTTGTTGTTATATATTAATAGAGAAACTTATCATTGACTTTATGGGAATGTACAAGTGTTACATAATTTTTGAAAAATTGTTGTCAATTTTAAAACTTTCATCAAGCAAAATATCGATTACTCAATTCGGTGGTGTTATATAGATACTATCCATAAAAAATAGGGTAAATTGCTCTCCCGTCCCTCTCCTTTGCTTAAATTACTATTTTCGTCCCTACTGTTTCAAAAAAGATAATTTCGTCATCCATATTTGATTAAATAATACCCTAAGTTCTCTAGTGCCGGAATCAAAAATTTCTCTGACTACCAGGGACCTGAAATGATGCATGTGCCCTTTAGTGAAAAGTAAAAAAAAAAGTAAATAAAAGTTACTCTTCCCTCCCTCAAACCATTCACTTCCCACTTCCGGTCAACCCCTTCGCTCCCTAAAAAATTCATAAATCCCCGAAAATCCCAAAACCCTAGAAAATCTACAAAGTCCTAACTAAAATCCCTAAATCGTGAAGCTCGGAGTCCGCCATTCGCGATGATGGATGCTGGGAAGAGAGTCACCTTGGAGTTCGTTCTGCATAGAGAGGCGCATTGTTACGAGCAGGTACCATCGAACCTTTATAATTACTGGACTCTGGTAAGAGATGCTTATGAGGGGTTCTGAATCAGTAGTTTCTTTTGTAAGTATCGACTGGATATCTAGTAATGTAGAAGTTACAAGGATGTTTGAGGTTTATAAAAACCATGATAGGATTCGAATACATATTGAGCCAGAAGAGAAAGAAAGGTTGTTAGTTGCTGATGGTGTTAGTCTAGAGGGTAGAGCAATGTTGAAATAGTATAGAAGACGTGTGACCCCTTGTGTAGTGCGAAAGCTTGTATGGAAGGAGAATGGTGATTATAAGAAAGAAGGTTATTGTGGTAACGATTTTGATGATGGAGAAGAAAGTGATAACTCACAAGAAGTGCAGAGAATTGCAAAGGTTGAAGTTGCACAAGCTAATGTTGCAGAGGAGAGCTATATGTTTACAGATAGCTCATGTTCGGATGAAGAGGCTGCTGAAGAGGTTGATATAAACTGGGTTGATGAGATTGCTGAAGAGGTTGAGGCAGAGGTGAGAGTGGAGGTTGCTGAAGAGGCTGAGGCAGAGGTGAGACAGGAGGTTGATGATGATGGTTTAGAGAGTTCTGACTTTGAGGAAGTAGATGATGACAACAAGATCATAAGAGAAATTGACTCTAATAAGGATTGGAATGAGGATCAAAACCTGAGAAGGAGAGCAAGTAAGAAGGTGAAGATGAATCCAGTGGTTGATTATGGTAGAAAAGCTTTTGGAAGGACGGATGTGATACAGTTTGAAGTAGGACAGTTCTTTAAAAATGCACATGAGTTCAAGAAAGTGTTGAAAGACTATCTCATCAAAGGTGGATACGATATTGAGCTTATCAAGAATGACTCAGTGTAGATAACGGCTGCTTGTACGGGAAACTATCCATGGAGAATTCATGCATCTGCTTTAAGTGGCCAGCAAAGATTTATGATTAAGACGTTGGTGAATGAGCACACTTGCATGTGTATTACTAATGAATACTGGGCAACACCTAAGTGGATCGTAAGACAAATAGGTGACCTTCTTGATTCAACTAGGCAGCTTAAGGGGTTGTTGTTCTTTTGGGTACTAGTATGAACTTTTTTTGGTCATTTGCACTTGTTAACAGTTAAACTGTTTTGTTAATGTTAAAGACATTGGTTAAGGTCCTTTTTATGTTCTTATGAATTCGTTTCATGTTTCATTGCACTTGTTCACCTTTTATTTCTCGAGTTGCATCTTTACTTCTTTAGTGACTTTGCTCAACAGATTGTAAATTTGTAGCTGAAACTATATGATCATCTACAATTTTTAAGTTTCTGCATTTTTCATGGAGAATTTGAGTTTATTACAGAAATCAAAGGTTCTTTATGTTGCACAAGCAACTACAACTAGGACTTCCAGAAACACTACAACTTCAACTACAAATACACAATGATATTACACACTAATAATACGATAACAAGTTTCTTTAAACATCTACTGAACTGTGAAGTTTGTTGCTAGAGTTCACTTGCTCCTTCAACATATCTTTCACCATGTTCAATTCTTCGACACTCTGGTAAGTTGGCAGCCTTGAACATGCACCATCCATTTGCACAGCAGACTATTTTTCTCGTTCCAAACGCCATCCAAGCCAGCGATAAAACTTGTTATTGTTTGCACAGCTATAATACAATCGTCCCTTATTTATTTCACTCTCCAAAATCTTCACCAAAGCTCGAATGCCATACTTACAATCGATATTCTTGTACCTCACATAGTTTTCGGAATCGTACGATACTCTAGAAGAAGACATACCTTCAAGCTCCATCCAAAGAAAACCGAGGGTGTAGAAACTCAAAAATCTAGCTGCCGGCACCCGCAAAGCCAGAGTCGTGAAGAATCAAACCCAAAGAAACTACCAATGCAGCTTCAAGTAACCAATTTCTTCAGACCCCATGGAACCCCATCAAATCCGGACTTCGGGAGCTTCAATTTTAGGTTTCATAGATTTAGGTTGGGAGTATTTTTGAGTTTTTGGGAAAGTAAATTGTGTCGGGAGAGAATTGAGAAGAAGAAGATTTAATAGAACCCCTCTTTTTACTTTTTTTTAGTTTTAGTCAAAGGGCACATGCGTTATTTTAGGTCCCTGTTAGTCGGAGAAATTTTTCGATTCCCGGCACCAGGTACCTTAGGGTGTTATTTAATCAAATCTGGAGGACTAAATTATCTTTTTTAAAATAGTAGGGACGAAAATAGTAATTTAAGCAAAAGAGAAGGACGGGAGGACAATTTACCCTAAAAAATATAGAGAGAAGTTCATTTTTAGTACCTCCGATTTAAAAATTTTTTACAGAGATCACAAACTTCTAAAATTCAACTAAAAATTCTAAGATTGGTATTTTTTTTTGACATAACTTTGGAAATTTTCAGAATCCAAAAAATTATATGAACCTAAATTTGGCATTTTTTGAGACTGATTTGGCACTGCACGTCACGATATGTTTGCCCACTACGTAAGTAAGCTCATGTGGCTTGAAATATAATATATATTTCAGTCACCTAATTTTGAATATTTTTTTCAAAAAACCCCTCTTATTCTTCTTATTCCTCCCCTCTCCATCCTCTCTTCTTCCTCCTCCTCCAACCCGAGCAAAAAAATTAATTCCATTTTCTTAATCAACAAAGCTCTTATATGTTTTTTTATGTCAAATATTGATCCCCTAAGATAATGAAAACAAAATTTATAGCTCTCTTGAGCTCTATCAACAGCGAGATACAACTCCACTAAGCAGAACCCTTGGGCACCGCCCTAGTTCTTGAACCCTGCGGCTTCCGTCGACCACATACCCAATCACTGCTGGTATATCCAGATATTGCATGTAAATGATGTTCCTCTGCCCCCTCCCCTCCGACACCTTCACCTCAATAGATCTGGCATCGTCGTATAACGATTGTCCCAGTTCATACAAATCAAAACATATTAACCAAATTACATTGTTAACCTCTAACGAAGCACCAAATAGACACTGTAATTTTACCAGGTTTTATTGGGCGATGATTGTATTTCCTCCTCATTAACCTCCAAGCCCGACTTGCCACCTCGTTCAAGTTCAGATGGAGTCCATTTGTGGCCGCCAAGCACCCCTGCATGTAGGGATGGCGATTGGTAGGGTAGGGTAGGTATCGGTAAGACCCTACACATACCCTTGTTTAAAAAATTGGACCCATATCCTATCATCGACCCTTAAAAAATTTTCAATACTACATCCATATCCTTACCTTAAGGGTCCATAGAGTCTATAGGCTCTTATAGGTTCGACCCTTGAATTAAATGCAAGATATTTTTTAATATAAAATTTAATTAAATCATATTAGATATATGAAAATTTATCATAAAATATTTAGTATATCAATAAAAAAATTTAAAAAGTCAATTTTATGGAAAATATCCGAGAATATTTAAAATATATATTATAATTTGTAAGTACAAATAAAAATAAAAAGTGTAATTAGGGTCTAATTAGAGTATGGTCTAAATTAGGTAAAAAGGTAACGGTAGGATAAAAATTATTAAGATTCATACCCTACTATAGACCGTACCTTCAAATATAGATCTATATCCATACTCTATCTTAGACTCACTCAAAATCAACGGACCCTCAATTCACAGGATAAAGATAAGGTCCGACTCGCAGAATATGGATATTTCTGCCGTCCGTGCATAACGTCCTTCCTCATCATGCCTTGTCGTCCCGTTTCTTGGTCCCCGTTGGCCAGAATAACACAATTCACAGGGATAGCTCTTGGTCTTCGTCTAAATTAATTAACAGGTTTTTTTTATGTTATTGGCTAGAATTAATGGATTCGGAGAGTTACTGGGTATTTTTTTGTGGCAATAAATTGATCGAGCTTTTCTGGTGTTCAAAGGTTGATTGGGTGTAACCTTCGTTGGTGTTGTATATAGTTTAAAAACAAGAGAGAAGAGCGGAAGAAGAAGAGGGGGGATATGGGAGGGGATTTTATTTCGATATTCGTAAGCTTACCAATCACAAATACGAAAAATAAAGATTTCCAAAAATATATTATATAACACTCGATACATAAGTGTCATTATCCCTAAATATGTAATTTTAATCATCTCCTTGTATGGCATAAACATAAATGGATAGAATTAACCATCAACTGTTCAAATCTTTCCAACAACTATATATCAACTTTATATAACTATTTTCACAATTATGGTTAATAATGCATACTTTTCTTTGTAAAAGTGGGAACATGTAACATGGAAAGCCAACAAAATGCTTGTGTGCTCTCCTTTATTTCCATCAACGCAACGATTATTTCTCCAAATTAAACTCAAGTAACCAACGACATTGACATATTTTTTTTTTTAAATCGTTAAATAAATGGACAAAACAAATCATAAATTATTTATTTAAAATATCAAATCATACATTAATAAAATAAACTTAAAAATATAAATAAGCTAAATCTTTATGACTTTAGGCGGACCCCACCCACATGCTTACTTGTCGATTTACGTGGTCCCCCGTTATGCACCTACCTTTCCACGTTTGAGACCCATGGGCCCTGACACAAGGCAATATTACCCTTTTTTAGGTGAGCAATATTAATTAATTAATTCGTGGAAAAAATAAGGTCATGCCCCGCATAAGTTATCTTATGAGTTATGACATCTCAACGAGGGTGCCCAACGATTTTATTGTTTCTCAAATACTTACATTCAGAATTTATTATCGCGAAACGATTATTATTGATGCATTTATTTAGAATTTATGATTTTGATTATAATCATTTGGATTTTTATTTACATTTGTTACTGTTCTTTAGATGAATTAATATTATATACACCCCAAATATTTACAACAATTAGTACAAAAAGCCTATCCTGCCATTTTTTGATGAGTGGGGTACTTGTAGGTTACATATTCAATCTTATGATCTCCTAGATACATGTATTTTTTCGGTGGAAGCTAGAAAATTCTTATATAGAAGTAAATATCGATGCTCAAAATCTGCAATGAAATTTTACCATCTAAGTTATTCATTCTTAAACTTAATAGGCAATCTCCATAGTAAAAACCTCCTCGTTGCATGCTCCCAATAACCATTGCTCTATTTATTATTGTTTATGAGTTTTTTTCAGGTATTTAGAATTTTTTATTTTGTTCAGATCAAATTATATAAAGCTTAATTTTCATGACAATTGATTTGGATCTAAAAAAATTTTCAAAAAAAATGTAGACCACTATCCACAATGATGCTTTTCAATGCTCTTTTTTCCGTCTAGGTGAGACTGTATTTTTCAACATATTTTTATTTTACAATAATAATTTTGTTACAATAATTTCACATTAACTATACGTCAACTATGTTTTTTTAATACAGTTAACTTTATCAAAAATAATTAAAAATTAATTTCACAAAATTTATATTAATCTAAAATTATAGTATATGATTAATTAATAATTATATTAAAATAAAATAAGAGTATATTAACTAAAAAATATTTAATTGAAAATACATTATTATTTTAAGATAAAATTAGATCATCTAATGATTTGCTTGATTAGGTTATGCTTAAGTTCTCTTTCTTCGGAAAGAAGTCATTTTCGCGATCAATCAACGATTTAAACAATTTTTTCTCTACTTGTCATTTTACGATAGTCGTCAACTACAATGTTTGCGCATGACCGCTTCATATATTTCCAGATCACCAATTTTTTTCTCCAAATGAAAATATTATTGTTGAGTTGCTACCAATATTATTTGATAATGCACTTCACTCTTCTTTCTTGTAGTTACCTTTTTGTATGCCATAGTCATTTGCTACATGTGTAACTAAGTCGTCTATACTGACTTTTCGTCGACACCAAATTTCTTTGGTTAATCTTAAGAGAATTATCTTTTTGAGATTGCTTGAACGTTACATTGATTTTGATCCAAAGATCTTCGTTCTTTTGATAGTTGGCATGTATGACATCTTCACTTTCGCTATTGTAAACATACATTTGGGCAATATCTTTTGTAAAATTCCACAATTTATCTACAGCTCTTCCTTCGCTATTCTCTGAATATAAATTGTCTATCGTAAGGTCTATAGGTTGTTGAAGCCTTTGTGGAGTTTGAAATAAATATTGTTGTTGAGACCTTGGTTGAGTTGACTTTGGTCAAATTGACCTTAATTGTTAGCTCAAAATATTTGTGAAATATCCTAATTGTGGATATTGGAAAAAAATTGGTTAGACATTATTGGGTGTTGGAAAAAAGTGGGTTAGAATTAGGGAACATAGTGTTGGTGAATTTTGGACAAAGTATTATTGGATATTTGGTGATTTGAATAAAATCTTGTATTTCATAAAAATTTGAGTTAGTATGTGAATAACTTTGTGAATCAAAATTATGATTATGATTCAATCATATAAGTTCGTTCGTCTAATCATAATCATGATAAAAATCGATATCTAGAAAATATAATATAGATTATAAAAAGATGAGATTATGGTTGAGAGATGAGTGAAGAAAAATGAGAATATGTTCTATTTATGGAATTTCTAAACAATTTTTAGTCACATAAGTTTTTTATGTCATCTAAAGCACTTTGATAAAAATGATATTATAAAATTATTTCCATTAAATTTTTGAACATAATGGTATAAAATGATATAAATAATTTTTATTTAAAAAAATTGCCAAATATTTTCAAAAAAATTAAAATAATCGTGTGACAAACTACGGTGTCGCCAACCTCCCGTGTGACCGGCTGCCACGTTTGCAGAGGGTAAACACACGCTCATCCACAACGAATGGTCTTACGTTTGGAGATAACTTGAACTTCATACGTTTTTTAATTTAAAACAAAATCTACACTAATTGAGCTTGTTTGTTAACTAACCTCGTCTTTGTTTTGTATTATGACTTCCTGTCGATGGAAATTCAGCACAATTTTTTTCATAAAACAAATTTTATTTGGCTGATTATTAAATACATAGATAAAAGAAAGTCTAAGCCGACATATCATCTTCCTTTGTCGGGCTTACACCGGGGTTGCCAGGGGGCAAGTTAGAGGCCCTCGTGATTGTCATCTAACCAACGGTCCAGATTACTCGTCGACTCATCATGGGATCAGAGCCGTCGGTTACTTCTCGACTCTCGTGATCATTGCAGTCAAAAAAGTAAACCAGGGGTCAAGTCAAGGCAAACATGGTCGTCTGTTCATATCTCACGCGTGCGGCGGATGCTACCTCGCACGTGCGAAGGTAACAAAGGAAGCGCAGGAGTGTCGAATTGACCAATAGAGGAGGAGGAAATACTTTTGTCAGGAGCTAAAGGAAAGGCTTGGGGTGGGGACCAGTTAGTCTTTTCCCCTCTTCATTATTTCAAGACTGGTTTTCCCTCTTAATTTGGTTCCTTCTTTTTTTTCCCTAAAAAAAAAGTTTTGGAGTTAAAAATATATGAATATATATCAATCAGATATTCGTTGTCAAGTATATAGGGCCTATTTATACTTTAGGTGTAATCTTTTAATGTCATTTTTCCATTTTTACCAACTTTCGTTGACATTAAATTTTTTAATATTACAATGTTTGACTGAAAAAAAACTCCGTGATTCAAATTAAGCAAGAAAATTTGTTTATACAAGTGTTTAATGTTATAAAATTGATTTTCTACGTAAAAATAGCAGTATATCTTTAACTGCTATTAGTCGAACTCCAAAACAGAAAAGAATGTAAACAGATTAGTCCACCACGATATAAGTATAATATTTCCAAAATCCTCTGGACGAAGAGGGTATTCTCAATATCACAGCATATACGAGGTGGGCAAGCCCTAGGTTGCGTGGTGGGCTCGTGCTGGGGTCTGAGTGCTGAGCTCATGGGGTCACGTGAAGGGATCTTTCTCCGATCTGCTCTCTTTAATTTTTGACCAGTTTCACACACACTCTCTGCCATCGGGTCCCTTTTCTCGTCACTTTTCTTGCACTTTTGCTTCTTTTGATGCCTCTGCGTTGTTGTGTGTTTTTGTGGCCAAAAAGCTACGTACCGAGGGAGAAACGAGTTTTTTTTTAATGGGTTATTCTTTTCGAATATTATCAGTTTGTTTTTATGGGTTATATATCCAGAATCGATACAAAATTCCGCAGTCAGAAGACAATTTTTGTTTGTACGAAAATGTGCCAATACATAATTTAAACAATAAGGTATTACGTGTCACATTTTTTTGCAAAATCCAATGCAAGCAGCTTATGGCTCGATTGAAACTAGAAAAAAATTATACATTCTTATAAAACCTATTAGAACCTCTCTATTTTTGGTTGGATAGCATTCCAACTGACCATTTTTTTCTCCATAACTTTTGTTGCCCTTGTGTTTTTTAATGAGTAAAAGGAATAGAAAAACGTCATATTCTGATTCTTCTCATCAATTGGATGATGGAGCTAGATACAACAATATTGAATTTTTATTCTTCATGCGGTGGTGAAAAATTTCGAGAGTAAAAAAATATATCATCTTTTTTATTATTATTCAAATAATAGATTTGGGTGAAATAAGTGGTGCATTTCACGTAATGTATCTTCGAATATCGAATCTAAGAAAAATATTTTTTTAGATTTTTATCGAGAAAATAGTTGAAGAATTAGAAATTATTAAGGAGCTGGTTACAAATCAAAATAAATTGAAAATATTTTATCAATAAATTTGTTGAAAATTTTTACTTTTTGTAATTATTTGTTATGTATTTCTTTATTTTCACTTATTATTAACATAATTATTAAATAAATGTATAATAAATGTTATGATATTGTTGATCATCTAAATAAATGTATAATTATTTTGTAAAAACTTATATTTTGCAATAAATTTGCACAAAAAAATATACTTTTAACTTACCCAAAAACGTATAACTTTGAAAAAAAATTCACATGGCAAGATTTTGTACAAAATTTAGACAAACTTTTATGAACCATGTCACGAAAAATCTTCTACATGTGGTTTACCCGGCTTGAAGTTAGAAAAAGGGCAAACTACCATCAGGTCCTTGGTCTTTACATTATTCTCCTATTGGGTCCCTCCTTTATCATAAATGAGTATTAAGTCCCTGTTTTATTCAAAAATATTTGTCTCGGGTCCCCACCGACCAAATCAGACTTTTTTTTAATTTTTTGTCATGTGAAATGATTATTTTACCCTTCACAAAACGACAAGTTTCATCATATTTTTGTCGTTTTGTGAAGGATAAAATAGTCATTTTACATGACAAAAAATTTAAAAAAAGTTCTATGTAGTCGGTGGGAACCAGAGACAAACATTTTTGAATAAAACAGGGACGGATTAATCATTTATGTAACAGGAGGGACCCAATAAGAGATTTTGGTAAAGACGAGGGACATGAAGGTATTTGCCCTAGAAAAAATTATCCACCCCTATAAAGTCGATTGGAACCTGCCGTTACTCTTTACTTTATTACATGGGTATATTTTTGAGCTTGAAACCCTAATGAATTCCAGTTGATTGAGATTTTTTTTTTACTTCAAGGTGAGCCATGAGGTAGACGCAGAAAATTCTTCGTGACAGAGCATCGGTCAGATTTTAAACAAAACTGCGCATTTTATCAACTTCGGTTATGAATTCTTTTCTCGATAACCCTATTTTAATAATTCTAAGAAACATTAACCAGAAAAAAAACTCGGGAGAAATAATTCCCTTTTGCGGATTGACAAGTTATACCTAGATTGCCAACATGCGTGTTGTTGTCCAAGAACACTTTGATCAATTTGTTATTAATATAAGTGTTAATTAAGTTTGATCACAAAATTCTAGCTCAAACTATTGAGAATACCTCGTTAAGAACTCGATGAGAAAGTTTTTTTTATCTTCCATACATTTTTTTTATAATTATTTAGTATTATATTTATTAAAAAACTGAATCGAATAAATTTTTTGAAATTTTGCAAATCCCTTCAGACTATTAATTAACAATGTTTTGCTTTTGATGACTTGAAATTCTAGACACCATGGAACTAATAGTAAAACGTTTGTAGTAGTTAATATAAATAGTTTGTTGGTGATTTTTATGTATCTTATAAAGCTAAAACGTGGATGATTCAACATGATGATACGAGAACACTAAATATTATAAAACATAAATGAAGTTATATATTTATTCGAGCCAAAACATTATAGCCCTATCTCAAGCCTATCACACGCTAGAACCTAAATTCATGTGTTTAGTGGGCCATAAGAAAATATATGGCCATGGCCCATCATGGGTCATCTCGGCTTCGTCTTTATTTGATCATATTGATTAATTATCATAAACTATCTAATCAAAATAGTCATATCCTAAAATTGATCAATTATGAGAGTTTAATATTATTTAGCATCTCTTATTCTCTAATTCATCTGGTCAGATAATAAATACTATATTTGGATCAGTTTTCGACGGGACACTATTTAAAAAAAAAAGTATGTCCTTCTCACCCAAAAATTACTAAGTAATCGTAATTAAAACAACTCTCAAGTCTCATCTCCCAACACAACCTAACCCATTATTCTCAATCACATCCTCTAAAAAAAAGATTTCGGCGAACCGGGATATCGTTTTCGGAAGAGGAGGGTTGAGACTATTTGTTAATCACTTTTTTTTATCACCTGTTGTTATTTGAATATTCACTGTGCAAAATAATCCTAATCTAAATTTTCGAAAGACTTCTGAAAAATAATAAAAAATATATGTAAATAAGTATTTAAAACTACCTATTTTTTTTTCTTAAAGACATTGCTATAATTGGATTTTGCCATGTCATCAAGATGAGACGCGATCCGGTCCTGGACGCGTTTCGGTCCTGGACGTGTGTCCAGGACGGTGCTGACCTCTTAAAGTCAGGGGATAATATCGTCATAATACCCATTTTTGAAAAGACACGCGCTGGAGCGTGGAGTGTGGAGAGAGAAGGCGTTCATGGATTCCGTCGCCGTCATAGATCCTCTGTCATCTTCATCGTCGATTGAAGGTAAAAGTTCAAATGGTTTGATGAAATTTGTTCAAGTGGTTTATACCCCATCATCTTCATCGTATCGGTATGTTAAAGTAGATTGTCATATGTATTCAAGTAGTTTGGTAAAGTATATTTAAATAGTTTGTCTTGATATGTTCAAGTGGTTTCTTAGTATGTTCAAGTGGTTTTCTTATTACGTTCAAGTAGTTTGCCAGCGAATGTTCAAATGGTTTGCCAAATTCTGTTCAAATGGGTTTTCACGTATGTTCAAATGGTTTGTCATGTATGTTCAAATGGTTTTCCAAAGTATGTCCTAGTGGTTTGCCAGTTAATATTCAAGTGGTTTTCTACTATGTTCAAGTGGTTTGCCAATTAATGTTCAAGTGGTTTTTTAGTATGTTCAAGTGGTTTTCTTAGTATGTTCAAGTGGTTTGCCAAATTCTGTTCAAACTATTTTATGTACTTGGAAAAACTACTTGAACATACGTGGAAAAACCACTTGAACATACATGAGAAATCACTTGAACATACATAGAAAAACCACTTGAACATACATGGTAAAACCACTCGAACATTTAGAGGACATTTGGTCTGTAATTAATTGTCAGTAATTGTTAGTCGGTAATTAATAGTCGTTAATTATGGTCAATAATTCGCTCTCCTTTCTCTCTCTTTTCTTCATTACCCCCACGCGCTTCCCATTTTAAAGTGCAGCACGATCCTGTAGTCATTATAGCGTCCAAGACCGAATCCAACCACCATCAAGATTGCTTGTTTATTGGAATTTGCAAAACAACCGATCCAAATTTATCTTTGGGATAAAAAATGTGTTTCCATTTTCAGACCAACATCATCGTGATATGATGCCTTTGCGTCAATCAGATCAGTCTATGGAGGATCCTATACTAATAAATACACACTCGTGAACCCACTTAAGTTTTAATTTCTTGTTTACGTTACTTCGTGAACTCTGATTTTTTAGTTTTTTCTAACATAAAAAATTTGTTGTAGTTACTCTATATCCGTTTCACGACAGTTATATTTTTTTGAATATAATTATTATATCAAATTTGAATATAATTTTGAATAAATTTAAAAATATTAAAATTAATTATAAATTACAAATTACTGATAAATAACTTGAATTACAAATATGTGAAAGTATAAATTAGAAATTACTTGAAATTTAAGATTTATGGTATATAATTTAGATTTTAGGATTATAATTTAGGGTTAAGGTTTATGGTTTAATATTTACATTGAGTTTCATAGTTTTTACCAAATTACATAATTATATTTAATTACATATATATTCATAAAACTATATAATAACATATTATTGCACAATTATAAAACATTTACATAATTATCAAAAATTACATTATTCCAACAAAAGTTACATAATTACATATATACATAAGTTTTTCGAATTATACCACTACATCAAATTACATAATGTTTCTTAAATTACATCATTTAAACAACATAAATTAGAATCAAATAATTTTATAATTTTACAAAATTATTAAAAATATAAATAAAAAAATTCATTCAAATACAATGGTATAAAAGTTTTAAATTTTTTTCTCAAAAATATTTTTTCTAGAAAAAAAATTCAAAAAGAAAATTGTGTAACAAAACTATGCGCTTTGCGAGAGATATGCCAGATTGGCATAAGTTCGTCTGGAGCTCTCCTAACACGTTCATTACGTGTGTCAGGGAGCCTACCACATTATTGCAGGAAAATCGCACGATCCCTAATTGTGGATGGTCTAAGATCATCCACATTAGGGGGAGCGTGCGCTCCCTTTGTGGTGATGTTGCTTAAAATGTGTATAGTCTCACGAGCAAAATGAGTGTTTCTCTTTTTCACCTTACGCTAGCACTCCGCCGGCGTGGCACGCCACGGTTGGTTTGCGTGATTTCTTCGATTTTTTTTATATTTTACGGAATTTTTTAAAAATTTAAAAAAGTACGTCACATCATTTTGCATCAATTTTGTTTGATTTTTTAAATTAATTTTATAAAATTATTTATGTCTAAAAAATTTAATTGATATGGTTTAAATTATGTAATTTAAGAAAAATATCAAAACTTATGCATATAACTAATTATCTAATTTTTGTTAGAATAATATAATTTTATTTTAAGTAAAATAATTACGTAATTTTGGTTATAAATAGTTGTGTAATTATGTATATAATTTTATGTAACTACATAATAATTTATTATTATTATATAATTTGGTAAAAATTATGTAACATAATGTAAAACATAAACTTTACACCTTAAGCCCTAATCAAGCAAATGTCGTGTTCACTAAATTTAATTTTAATAAAATTTAATATATTTTCAATTAAACATTTATTTAGTTGATATCTCTTATTTTATGTTAATATAATATAATTAATCATTTAATATAATTTTAGCTTAATATAAAGTCTACAAAAATTAATTTCTATTATTCTTGTTAGCATAATTAATTTTAGTACTTTCAAATTTTTTCAAAATTATATCCAAATTTGAAAATTTTAGTTGTATTTCAAAAAAGAAATAGAATTAATGTAAAATTATTATAACCAAGATAGTGTTGTAGAAAAAAATTAAGTAAAAGATCACAACCTTATGGGAACGAGGGAAATTAGCAGAGTGAGAACTACTATTATGGATGGTCTAACCGCGGTGATGTAGGCCCTCACCCTCCACCTCAGTAAATAGGTGGAAATTTTTTTTAATAAAGGGAGCTGGGAAACAAGCGCTTTTTTTGTTTTTAATATATTTTAGTTATACTAGGTACAATATTATTTAAATAAATAGATTTGTTTAAATTTTATTTTTGTGATTAAAAAAATTAAATTTGTATTTTTCAAGTTTTTTAAATAGAACTCAATATTGATATATTTTGATACACAAATATATTTTGTAGTAACTATAGCATGTAATTACAAAATAATTTCCAAACTTCTGGAAGTGTCATATTGTGATTAACACCACTGTTTTAAAAAATGGCGTTTGGGTGAATCGTTTTGTTTTGTTTTAGTTATTACCGGTTGTAATAACTAAGGATACGAGTTGAGTATGCAACTTTCGTTCCTGAAATAGAGGGATAACTTTCAATAGATAAATGCGGGAAAAAAAGTTACACCGTAAAAAACATCCTACCCAATATCTAGCCTCCAAACTAAACATCTTTTTAACTTGTTATTGTAATAACTACTACTATTTTTATATAATGCATCATTCACTATTTTAAAGTTGGGGAACTGGCAAGCAGGGTTCGTTGCAAACTTAGGCACATGTTCAAGTTTGGAAGCAGAGCTATGGGGTGCCCTACACGGACTTAAACTAGCCAAGTCACTAGGGATCAGGAAGCTCATCCTTGAGATGGACTCCAGCGCTGGCGTGGACTAACTTCAAAAGCCACATGGCCTACAAGGAGAGTACGCTCCCCTGGTGAATCAAGTGAGACATGAACTCGTCGGAGAATGGGATATTCGTGTTATCCATACGTACAGGGAGGCGAACAGGTGTGCCGACCAACTAGCAAATCTTGGCTTCGATAAAACGCTTGGATTACATATTTTGGACAGCCCCCCTAGGACTGTTAGGTCAATAATGCTAGATGACATAAGGGATGTCGCGTTTCCTAGGGATGTTCCCACTAGTAACGATGCAGGACTGAGCTCAGCGACATTCCAAACGTCAAGGGAGGGTTTTCCCCTCCCGAGGTACTCTTCCCCTCCCACAGTTTTTTTCCACCGGGTTTGCTGTGGTAGGGGTTTGACGAGGCTGGCGGTCGCACCCCCACAAGAGGCCGAGGGGGAGTCCTGCAGTGAGTAGGTTGTATTTGGCCATTTATCTATTAATATAGGACCTTGGTCCTCCCTTTCCACCAAAAAAAAAAGTTGGGGAACTTTTGTAATATAAAATACGGTAGAAAAAACTTGTAGAAGGGAAATAGTAGATTAACAAAATAGGAAATTCTGCTTGATATTGATAACGACATCCAAAATTCTGCACAATATCAATAATGAATTCTTACGAATATAAGGAGAGAAGCTAACTCTCTGCACATTAGTTCAATTTTACAATGTTCAATATGCTGACAGTTTGACTTTAAATGGGTTTTAGAAAAGAACACTGTCGTGCAAGGGAAGGGCTCGTGGGGGACATTTAATGAACGAGAATCTCGATTCTCGAAAAGCAATTTAGTACAAGATTATACGACACCACCAACATATCGAATCCCAAGTTCCGTGGTCTCTTCAAACCCAACATATGTTCGGCTCCGCTACTAGGTACTAGACTAGGTTTTTGGTTAACACGAATTTCCATTTGTACTTTATTTTTTAGTTTAAGGCATAATTTTCAATATCGTTTCAGAGGTCATGACGGTTTTTGTCTGAAATTCGGTTTTATTAGTACTATCAGTTGAATCGGTAGTCGAACAAAAAAAATTGACATAATTTCAATATATATATATATAAAAACCTAATAACATCAAAGTTCATTCCAAATAACATCAATACATCCAAAAACAACATAAAGTTCATACTAAATAACATCGAAGTTCAAACTGGATATTCAGAATCCATACAATCAAAGCAACATCACAAAGTTCAAATATCCTTACAAGAAATACAATAATCAAACATAACAACAATACATCATATATCTAAGTCTTGTAAAAGTTTATATTAAGTCATTATTCAAACCAAAATTATATTATTTCAGCCAAAATAACTTAAATAAATGTGTACATAAGTTTTTTTCAATTACATAATAACATCAAATTACATAATTTATCTCAAATTACATAATTCAAACAATATAAATGGTACAAATAATTTTTTTTAATTTTTTTCCTATATATTTTTATAAAAAAATTATTATAAATATAAAAAAATTATAAATTTATAAAAAAATAAAATATCTAAAATGCCAACCTAAATGAAAAGAAACAATTTTCTTACATTAAATTAAATACTTATTAATATTTATCTAATAAATTAAATTATTTTTTAATATTCCTAGTTTACATATTAAATATATTTAATCAAAATAGATAATCAATAAGTTGGTGTGGTAAAATGGTAAAATTCTTTCTCTCTCCAATCGGAAATTTCCGGTCCAACCAAATTATTATACCGGCCGGTTGAACCAGAAATTGTCCAGTAGAACCAAAACCCAGCTGTACGTTTGTTCGAGTACTGCTCCTCTTTTCGAAATGTGGTCCGATTAGTCGGACCACTGATCGGACCGCAAAATTGAAAACTATGGTTTAAGGTTAGGGTATTGTGATTGTTTCGTCACCATTTTAGCACCATTTTGCTATGGATCAAAATGCATGGTATGTTTTTTATGATTTTCGTAACTATGATGTTTCTTTTGCAATTTTCAAATGATAGGTACCTGTTCGTCTAACCAGTGTCAGGCAAGTAGAATTAATTCTTCAACAACTTAACAAGGTTTTAAAAAATGCGGTCTGACCGGTAGTTCGACCAGTTGGACCGCGAATCATGACACAGAACGTTCTGGGTTCGACTAGAAAAATGGTAACCTTGCAAACTGTCCAATTTCTGGTCGAACCGGGTAATTTTCCCAGAAAATCATGATGGACCGGGCAGTTCGACCAGAAATTTGATATTTTTATATATTTTTTGTAAAATTTGTAGATTATTTTCCCTATCTATATTTGAAAATGTTACATTAAAATATGAAGAAAAAATAATTCCGATTTGACCGATAATTGGGCTGGTCAGATTGGTTGACCCGAGGTCGGACCCAAATCCGGATCGACCTCTGGGTCGTTTTTTAAAACCCTGCAATTTAAAGAACGATTGGTCAAATATTTCCCCAGCCCAGTTGGCTTAAGAGACATGGACCCAACTGGGCTTTGTGAAATGGAGCCTCACAGTGTTGGGTACTTAAAATACTCTTATTTTTTAAGGCCATTTTCGACCAGCTGGTAATTGATGGGCCCACTAAATAACCATGGACCCAAGCTAAATTCTCGCTGCCCTAGTGGCGACCAGAACTGGGACCATTTGATCTCCACTGCCATATGTGGTTTAATCTGATCCGTCGATATTCGACCACCCTAAAAGATTCCCGACTCCAGTGGAGTAGCATCTTCCTTCTACCTCTTGTGTTCCCATGCTTGTCAGAAAGCAAAGCAGCATTAGTGACTGTAGGTGGAAAACTGGGCCAACCCTATTGGAAAAAGACTAGAGAGGGGGAGAAAAGCTGAGGAGTGAGACAAATTGGAATTTAATCTTTAGCAAAGGCAAAGGCAAAATGACTTTTTATATGAAGACAAAAAAAAAAAATTAAACAGATGAAACCACTGTCCTTCCGCATTGCCCTTCAATTTGTTTTTTTTGATGGTAGATTGCCCTTCAATTGGGGACAAAGAGTTTAGCAGCATAAAGGGAATTTCGATTTGATGGATCATTTTCATTCTTAGAAATTGCCAAGTTAGTGGGTGTTTGGTTTGGCTGTTAGAGATTAGTGGTTGGCTGATAGATATCTATCAGCCAAATTTTAGGTGTTTGGTGAATTAAAAAAAATTGGCTGTTGGAACCCAACAGCCAATTTTTCCAACAGCTAGAATTTATAGCTGTTATATTTAGCTGATGGCTGTTACAATATAAAATTACTAAATAGCCCTTGATTTAGATAATTTCTAATTAAATATTAAATTAAGAGGGACATTTTTTTTAATTGGCGAAAACATAGAGATAAATATTAAATTTTAGTATTAAATATTAAATTAAGAGGGACACTTTTTTTATTGACGAAAACACAAAAATAAATACTAAATATTATTATATTAAATATTAAATTAAGAAAGACACTTTTTAATTGACGGGAATATAAAGATAAATAATATGTACTATATTAAATTAAGAGAAACACTTTTTAATTAGCAAAAGCATAAAGATAAATAATATATATTATATTAAATATTAAAGAATAATGTTTATTAGTCAATTGTCCTTCTAAGTAATTTTACAACTCAACAAGCAACAGTCAATGCCAATTTACCAAACACTTTTGCAAAAATCGGATATCAGCTATCAGCCAAGTACTATCAGCCAACAGCTAATCAGCTGACAGCCAACAGCTAACAGCTAAATTTCATCAGCCGTACCAAACATACCCTTAATTTGAATCATATTTATGTCACAGTGATTCAGTGAATAAAATTTTAAAAAAACTTTTAATTTAATTTGCAAGAATGGAAAATAATTTGTACCTATAGCTACAAATTATTTTGTAACAAATTTACAAATGAAAAATACAATATGATAGTATTCGATCATAAACATCAAAAATAATTTAAATTAGCAAAATTTAAGTATTCAGTTATTTTCTAAAATTAAAATTTTCGAACTTATTAACTAATTCAAATTTCATATAATTAAAATTATTTAGATCCAAGAATATCTGTCAGAAGTTGTTTGAAATAAATTACTATGCTAAAAATTTGACGTGACATAAATGAATGCCGTTTGAACTAGCTCGATAAATTTGAGCAATTATCGATGAAACTAAATAATTATAATTTAATAAAATTTAACTCAATTGATAAATTTTTTACTACATAAAATTAAAATATTTTTCTAGAAAACCATATGATGCTTGGTTAATTTTACTTTTAAATAATTTTATTGGCGGGATTGGTTCAAGATGGATTCTCTCTTTTATTTCTTCAGGATTGTTACATACTATCATATCACATTATCACGGGCTACGCAACGAAGGTTTTTTTTGTTGAGATACAGCCAACGGAAATAGGAATGACGCAGCTGGGGTTTAGAAAATTTTGGGTTCATGTATTTTTTTTAATATTTAATCGGATTTCAAAATTTTTAGTAGATTTGAGACTAGATTAATTGACACAATAATATCAGTATACCAGATAATCTAAACAACAAAATATAACGCCATCTTTAATTCAAAATCATCAACCATTATTACATTTCTTCTCCTCAAAATTTTGCTATTTATGAACATGTGATTTCTGATCGATTTTGGGTATTTCTATCTCCAATAAAGCCCAACAAACTCATTTAGTGCCTCAGTAAATGACCTGTAGCTAAGATTATATGCCACGAAAATCTCCGGATACCTTGACCGCGCATCCAATCACTTGTTTTACCATCTCCATGTGCTGGCCCAATAAATTAGCCTCGGGTCGATCCATCTTTTTGTCACATTCGTGATTTTACATATTTTTTAATCTGATTAGTCAGTTTTCTTTATCATTTTCTACCAGATAATTTTGAAAAAAACATAAACATATATTTTAAATTTTTCTAGAAAAAATATTTGCAACAACAGGTTAATATTGATTGATAAAAATGATAAATGATTTGAATTCATTTAAGCATATCTTGAATTCATGTCTTATTATTTAAAAAAATCGTTCATTAACCTAGTATGGCAATCAATAATCGATCGACTCTGAAAACAAAAATTTCACAGGAAAACTTAACAACAGCCCAATAAGAGCATCAAGATTCCAAGTGCAACCATAAACCAGAACGATGTGACAGTGATAGGACAATAGAGAAGGAGAGGCTCTCTGCCCATTGCAATCCTTTTTTGTTTCTTACCCTCTCCCTCTCCTATCTCTCTCACAGTTCCTATTTTTCTCCCTTATTATATGTTAATGGAATTTTAGTATCCCAATGCAATACCAAAAAACTGCAAATGGTTTGTGGAAAGATAATTGCAACTACTCAAAGATCTTTGCTTTCCATTCTTTTTGGCTTTCCAATATAATCTTCCCCTCTCAAATCAAAATCAAAAAAAGGCTGTGGCATTTTTGGCATCACTTTTTAGTCAACCTTCCTTCCCAACTCTTTATAATCCTCCCCCCTCTCAAAGCCATT
>SOPF01028397.1:608927-637403 GCA_012979155.1 Hypericum perforatum | reverse complement strand
AGGAAAGCAGTAAAGGAGCTTGGGAAGAGAGGACCTAAAAAGCAGCAGCCAAAGTTCCAGTATGATCCTTCAAGTTATGCTCTTAATTTTGATGATGGTTGCTGCAATTTTAGTGGAGGAGGAAGAGGGTTTGGAGCCAAGCCTGTCAGTTTTGATGATGACCACCACATGGACATTGTAATCTTTGTTTATATTCTTATTGTGAAATGATTATTACAATGATTAAATTAATGATAGTTGGGAAATTCTCTGTTTATCATCTAGTGAAGCTCCTGGTTTTCCATTAGAAGGTGCAAATTTTTTTCTGGTTGCAGTTGAGGTTGCCAATTGGTCTTAATATCCATAGTTTGAAACCTAAGCTTTTATTATTTCCACTTGTTTGTTCTCTTTCACATTTGATGTCTCTGCATTACGTCTTCTTTTACCCAGGTAATGATGTGTTGAACTGGTTGATCCAAGTTAAGACCCCATAGTAATCTGAGTTTTGATGAATAGGGGCAATTACAATCTCATATGGTGTGTAAATGACAATTCTATGAGCTATATTTTGCATCTAATAAGACTCGAATACAACTCAATCCCGGTACTTTATTGAAGTAGCAAGGTACACTGACTGGATTCTTGGTGTACAATTGGAAAATAAGAGATAATCACACCATTTAAGAGCTGTGATCATCCATAAACTTGGCTATCGCAATTGTACAGATCAAATGGACTAAGCGGCTCGGCCAATGTACAGCTGTCACGAGGCACCAACCATTATGCGACAAGCAACATTTCCATCACAAGATGCATGGGAGACTAATAGACAGTGAATGGGACTCGAATTCGGTCTGAGCCTCTCAATGGGTATTCTTTCACAACCTCAAGTAAACGAATCGAGATTCAGCGATCTTCGAACCTGGCAGTCGCTAGATCCTTTATCCGAGGGAACACGGCTTTTTTCTCGAGCTGCTCCTGATTCCATATCAGTGTTTTCAACAAGTTCGGCAACTTTGGGTCTGCATGTAAAAGAAAAACATGGCAAGCGAATGGAGATTAGCAGTAACCCAGCTTCAACAGATGGCTCCCAATCCCACATGGCAGCATGTTTCTGTTTCATAATCTGTTGAAGGGTTTTTGTCTTGGCAACCTCGCACAAGTAGATAGCAATTTCATATAAATTCCAGTGCTTTAAGCACACCACACAAGGGTCGAAGCTCAATGTGCATTGTTATATCATTGACCGTGTTTAAAAGTAAATGCTATTCTACCAAACTACCGCCTAATTGTGCAATGATTTTAGCCTGATTCAATTTCAATTCCCACTAAAACAGAACTAATTTTGTCAAAAAATCAATTTTCTTTCTCAATATGATCAACGCACAGTTGCCCAGTTCACGAACCTTTTTCATGACTCTGACTGGTCAAAATGGCTGCATTAACTTCACTAGCCGTCTTCAACCGCTGAGACATTTCCAAAAGTTCTCCAACAGGGCAATTAGCGACATCCTCAAAGGCTAGCAATGCCACAGTTCTCTCCAATTCTTCCAAAAAGCTTTGCTGCATAAGATGTGAACTTTCAATGTTAATGGGTAGTTAGTTAACCACATAAGACACTAACTTCCAAGAATGGAGAAAACATCCACCATCGGTAATCTATACAGACTTACATTCTCTTCTCCTCTGGGTGCAAGATCCTCCTGAGCAAACTCCAAAGCCTCTTCTATTTTCCCGTTTCGGATAAGTTCTATCAATCTCTGCTGTTGAAGGTGGAAAAACAGCTGCGGATTTGTATCGAGTATCTGCAACCAAACAATATCTCTCTGAAAATCATGACAGGTTGCTAAGTTATAATTTAAAAGCAGCAACATATATGCATAGCTACGATGCTTTGACGGTTGCAAATTACAAAGCAACATCAGACAATCTACTCACAACCAAATTGGAAGCGGATGTTACTGAGACCGGAAACCAAAAACCTAAAAGGAGGGGATCCTGCGTAAAGTAGGATCAGCAGTAGTAGCCATCACAATGATGAGCTAGACGTATCCTCATCTAGGATGTAACTGTTTCTTCTACTTTATATATAGGGGCATGCTCCTCCAATTTCACAAAAAAAAAATGGAAGCGAATGTCTAGAGATGCGCAATCTCTGTCTACAATGTCGGACCACGCAGAATTGGCTTGAAGAACAGTACCTCAGGATTCAAGTCATTGACTCTTTCGATTGCGTCCTCCACATTTCCACACTGTACAGCCTTCTTCACTGCCATTCGGTCTGAGATCGTAGCAAGATCAATATCTGCTGTTCCTTGGTTAAAGAACAAACAGAGAGTCCGACCTACATTGTGCGACTTATAATTACCCTAACAGTGTATTAGCAGAAATTAACAAGGATACGTTCTGTTCCCGATTCCTTCCGAAATTTCTCAGCAGCTTCAACGAAGCCCTCCGTGACAAGAAAGTTCATCACCAGCTTATTCATGTCCTCTTTCCTAGTGACTACCTTGTTGAGCTTCTTCTCCCACTCTTCCATCGTGAAGACTTTCTTCGATTCCGCCTATTAACCACAACATCTAAAACATCAATAAACCCTAACCAAGAACATGATTCTTTGTCAACACCCAAAATCATACATTGCAACCAAATTAAAACAGCCACCCCTAAACCTACAAGCTCCAAATTAAACATGAAAACGATAAAAGCCCGAAACTTTACCATCGATGCCTCGATCTCTGCAAGCTGGCGAATAACAGTCCAGAAAAGTGACATCAGCACACCATCATCACTCCCATCGAAATCAACCCCAACACAGGATTCGGCTCCCTACCTGCAACCAAACAAACAAACCCTAGTCCCAATCATTAATTACCCATTTGCCAATGCGCGATAAAGAACTGAAAGATCGTAACTTTGAGCATTACCCTGCAAAATCCTCACCTCACAAACCCTAGGTATCCAATCTGGCAGAAAGTTCCAATCTTTCGAGGGTTTTCCCAGCGAGTCGCGTCCCTTTCCCGGGAAATCTTCTTGGGTTCGTGGAAAATGAGAGAATTTGGAAGGATTTTTCTTCTGGGTCAGGTTGCTATTTTCCGTTTTTATTAATTATAATAATATATTAATTTTCCCCGCTGTTTTTTTTTATTGAGTTATTATTCTAATTCTTATACTAATATCTATTTTATTAGAATGTCAACGACAGAAATCGAATCCTGGATTTTCCAAATTCCTCCCCACCTTTATGTCGCTGAACCAAAGGTTTTCTTAATTTAGACTTTAGAGGTTGTTTTTTTTTTGTTATGGGTTTCGCGACAATTAAAATGGATCTGTTTGTCGGTGGCCCACTCGCCGGTGTAGAGTCTAAATGTATTTTCTGTTGCCTTTCGGGCCCATTCTAACAAAAATATTTAAAGAAGACCAGAAAACAAATTCATAATAATCGAAGCATAACAACTCCAGAAGTATTCTGCCATCCCTGATAACTGGATAAAAGATTCCAGAACATGTTCAGAAAATGCGTCCAGTGCATGAAATGCATCCGAATTACTTCGAATAACCATTTAAAATATGTTTATATTTACTGTACTTTCAATACCGGAGATTGAAAAAAGAAGAAGATTATATTGTGTTTGAAGAGTTAATCAACTCATTCTAATCTAAAGCTAAGATCATTTACAACAAAGTTTTTTTGCGCTTTTTTTTGTGCTTGTATTACATGCACTAATTAGATGCAAAGAGACGTGCAGAGCTTCAACTCTTGCGAATAGGAAAAAAATCTTGTTTAATAGGAGAGTAAAGTCCAAAAGTGTCTAAAGTTCCGAAATTTTAAGTCCAATATGCTAAACTTAAAATTCACAAAAAAATACATGCAGTCTCTGTGATACACTCCGGCTTCGTGTGTCAAGCGAGTGTGGAATACTTACGTGACACACATTGTTCTCGCTTACATAACATGAAGAGATTGGTCCGAGCTATTATTTAGCGCTATTTTATTCGATCATCTTATTTTTTCATATTATTATTAGGTTAGGTATAATTTTTTAATTTTATGTGATTTACAAATTTTCATAATTTTTTAGCCACAATTTTTTCTGTACCAACAAATTTTTTAATTATGTGGCTATAAATTTTTAATTTAAAAATTTACATTTTAAAAAATTCTATAATTGTTTTCATCTTACATCAGTTGTCCACTCTAAATGATTTATATTTAAGTTATTTAGTTGATATATATTAAATTTAATTTAATATAATTTTTTAATTTATTATATATTATGTTCTTAATTTAATATCATTTTTCAATTTTTTAGATCATATTTTTTACTTTGGAATTAGTTTTTAATTTTTTTTAAATTAATTCCTAATCATAAGTTATATTTTTTTAAAAACTATTGCAAAAATGACATGAATACAAGAACAAGGACAACAAAATGGCAACAGCGTGAGCATCAAATTAGGTTGAGAAGCAAAATTAACATAAACAAGAATAAAATTAATTATTTATTGTATGGACAAAATATATTTGATGCACCCCTACAGGTGGTCTAACAAATGTCAAAGGAAACTTTGACCAAAATTAACTCTAATAGCAGACATGAGAAGTGCTAATACAAAGGTAGTCTAATTTTTAGTGTTCTAATTTTTTTTTGTTTCTCATAAAAAAATGTTTAGATAAAACTAATATGGCATTGGCATGTAATTGTTTTTTGAGTACCTTAATCTAAGTTAACAAGATTTTGAGTTCGAATTTTAAAAATATAACAGTGTAAAATACTTGTGAAAATATTTTTCACACCTTACAAATATTATATTTAACTGGAATCTGAGTTAATCAACTTAATAGGTCTGAATATCAGATGATATAATGACGCTTTGCAATATTTGATTCAATTAAAACAACATTTACGAATTAATCAAATATTAGTTTATTAACTTTTTTTTTAACGTGTATTGCCCTGGAACCGTCGGATTATTCAAAGAACTAGCCTAAAATCCCGCCGGCAACGGCACCAACAAACTAATGAATTATTCGTGCCTTTTATTGTTAAGTAATTAGAAGTATCAAATTTGATAACGAGAAACTTGGGATTCATCTGACTGTTGTACATTTGAATGTGGGAAAGTTGAGATTGAGTTTTAAAGATGCAATGCTTCATATTACCGAGGTAAAAAATTCCCCGCAGAAAAAAACGCATAACTAGTTAGTTGTCTAGAATTATTTCAATGAAATTTATAATCCTATCCGGTTGAGGTTTTTTTTTTAAGTATCCGGTTGAGTGCATAATAACTTGTTTGTATTTAACCAAAGAATAACTTATTTTCGCACCTTATAGTTTTTAAAGTATCTTAGTTATTCTTGACCAAAAAAAAGTATCTTGGTAATTTTTTTAAGGTAGTAAAATACGTTCTCCTCGAATAAAGAACATGACATATTGACATACTCCAAGTAAAATTGTTCTTATTAAACATCGCATTAGTTACTGCATTCAATACTACGTTTTCGTTTATAGGAACCTCACATTTGCACAACTGCAATCTCTTTTTACTGTAATGATAAATAAAAAGTCAATAACTAAGATACATTACATAATAATATCTTATCTAAAAAATTATTATATTAGAATGGATTTAAAAAACTAAATTATTTTGAATTTAAAACTAATTTAGTATTTATTACACGCCAAATCATGACTGTTTAAACAAATGACATGTTCATGCAAGACATTCAATGTCGTTTGGCAGACATGGTACTCACATGGATAAACACATGGTCATGCATTTATCTGAACGCCAAAGACTCAAAAATGTACTATAAAATTAACAAAGTAATTAAGTTTGGATCGTTTAAAATCATATGACTTTATGCTCGAAAGTTCAAAATAATAGGGTATTTAAATGTACTTTTTTCTTATTCTTATGTAATTTGAAGAATCAAACTTAATTAAAAAAACTAGTTGCGCATAATTTTAAACGAGATTTATAGTATTAAAAAAATTACTCATATATCATAATATAGTTTTAAAAATACCTTAACTTTTTAAGGTAGTAAATATATGTCTCGACAGAACTTAAAATATATGACATGACAATACTTAGCAGAATTATTGTTCTAGCTGTCATGTCTTATGTTACTTGATTTTAGTATATGATTGAATATTTTGTCTAGTCTTTGGTTTCGTATGCGTAATAGTTATATTTGAAATTTTGTTAAAGACAAAATTATTCTTTTTGATAACAAAAGAGAATAATCATTAATCTGAATAAAATCGATCTTTACATTAAAAATGTTATATCATAGAAACAAAATTTTTGAATAAACAATAAATATTAAAACTAAATATTCAAAATAAATTTGGATCATATTAATTACATTATAAATATTTTTAATATGATATCACATAATTTGATAAATATATTTTTAAAGGTCAAATATTATTAATAATTAAGCGTACGCTGAACTCATTTATATGAATCAATAAAATAGTACAATTTTAAATATGTATGTATTAATTAAATATATGAATTAATCATTTTATATAGGTTTGGATCCAAAATATAAGATTAGAAGATTTAAATGAGTATATAAAAATTAAATTATTTGAATCTAAATTAATATGTATTTATATATGTGTGTATATATATATGTTTGACCCACTAATTATATATTAGAAAAATAATTATTAATACTTGAGTCAAATATGATAACAAATAACAAATAAAAAATTATGTTATAAGAGATTTTTGTCATTGTCAGAAAACAGTACAAAAAATTGAGAATGAGCTTGAACAAACTTTAAAGTTTGTCTTGTTATTTTTGTGCCAAACATAAGCTTGGACAAAAAAATTTGTTCAATAATGTTCAAGTTATATAGTACCAAATGCACCCTAAAATACGATTCTCCATGGAAAAAGGACATGACAGACTCCTCGTAAAAATTATTCGCTCATTGGAACCTTTCAGCTACAATCTGTTTTTATACTGCATTCAATATTATTAGTGAAAATCATATCGCATTGACTACAGCATTCAATACTACATATTCGTTTATTGGAACCTTTCAGCTGCAATCAGTTTTTATACTAATAATAAATAAAAAGTCAATACCTCAAGCCTCAAGGGGCAAACATATTATCTTGTCCAATAGAAGAGGAGACTAGAGTTTCAATTTACTGTCGTGATCCTGTCTTTATTAGAATCTGTGAAGTACGGTCATTATGGTAGCATATTTAATGCGGTCTTACCATATAGTTAGAAAAAATATCATTTTAAAATTCACAGCTTAATTTTATTCAATTTTTTTAATAGCAATGAGATCGATGGAGATGAGTTGAAGGGGCACTCAAGGTCGAGCTCGATGACCTAGGGTATGATTAGACTTTTTGACCTTGTTGTTGCTCTCTCTCGTAATTTTTTCTGCTTCAAATTTCAATAGCAATTGATCAACATTTGTTGTTGTCTCTAGTAAGCTTCTTGTCTATGTGTTCTCTAACCTCACCAGGGAGTTGTACTGGGGGAATTTCTTCTCCTGCGAGGTCCTGGTGTCGATACTATCTAATTTGACCAGAGTCGTAAAGCTCAACCTAGCCAGAGACAACTTTACCAGCAATCATGGAGGCTATAAAATATTTTGAAAGTTGAAGATGAACGACCTACTATACTAGAACATGATTGATTAAGTTCTGAAAACAGTTTAGAAATGAATATCACTTTGATTTTTGTTAATTTTCAAATGTAATTAAATTGGGTAAATTGCCCTCCCGTCCCTCTCATTTGCTTAAATTACTATTTTCATCCTTTCTGTTTCAAAAATGATGATTTCGTCCTCCAGATTTGATTTAATAGCACTCTAAGGTCCCTGGTGCCGGAATAAGAAAATTTCTCCGGCAAAATTGTACTTAAGATTACGAAAATACCCTTTACCTTTAAAAAGTAAAAAAATAAATTGAAACACAATCGTAATTCGTATTGAGCTGAAATTTTGCATAATGTATCCTAAAAATACACATGATTTATATAAAATATTTCAGAAATTTTGGAGGCACATAAGTATTTTTTTTATTTTTCAACATGCCAAAATTTTGTAAAATCATATAAAATAGAAAATTTGTCTAATTGTGCTAAAACTTGTCCCATGTGTCTTTAAGCATCTTTAATGAATTTAGAAATCAAAAAGTCTGGATTCTCACTAGCCAATTTTGAAAAAGTCTAGGGATACCAAAAATATAAAGTTTTAATTTATTTTTTTACTAAAAATGGAGTATTTAGTAAAGATGCTTAAGGACACATAGAACAAATTTTAGGTCCTAAATTCACTATATATTCTTAAGAGCACATGGGTCAAGTTTCAGCCCAATTAGACAATTTTTCTATTTGATATGATTTTACAAAATATTGGCATGTTGAAAAATAAAAAAAATACTTTTGTACCTCCAAAATTTCTGAAATATTTTGCGTATATCATGTGTATTTTTAGGATGCTTGATGCAAAATTTCAGCTCAATAAGAATTACGATTGTGTTTCCATTTATTTTTTTACTTTTCAAAGATAAAGAGTATTTTCGTAATCTTAAGTCCAATTTTGCCGGAGAAATTTTCCGATTCCGGCACCAGGGACCTTTGAGTGCTATTAAATCAAATCTGGAGGACGAAATCATCATTTTTGAAATAGTAGGGACGAAAATAATAATTTAAGCAAATGAGCGGGACGGAAGGGCAATTTACCCAATTAAATTTGAAACATTCTAAATTTATTGTCATGATTTCTTTCATGAATCGTGAATGAGGGCGAACAGCACTAGATTTTTTCATGGATTTGAAGTTATTATTTTATAAAAAGTTGGTTTTTTGTTTATTTTTATTTTTTATAAGTATTTTTGGTATTCATATAATTCAAAAGTTAAAAGATCATATGATTTTTTGTTTAAAGATATTTTTGTCATTCATGACCCCAAAAACGAAAAAAACTGACCATGTCAGAAAGAGACCTAAGACCAATATTTTATCGAAAAGCAGGTTAATTTTTTTTTAAAAATTGCTGGGATCCTTAAAATGATGTTGCTACATCAATGGAACTAGAGGGCAATTTGTCCATTTAAATATTATCATTTTATATTATAAAATATGGGGAAGGGAAGGGAACCGGAACAAGTGATGCCTATAATAAATGCAATAATAAAAAAGGAAGAAAAGAAGGCGGCGACGAAAGTAAACGGAGGAAAAGGGAAAAGGAAAAGAGGCGGGGGGTTTCCTTTTTAGTAACTTCCGCGTCTTATAATTGCATCCACCCGCGTCTATTTTTCAATTAGGGTTTTCTTCATAGGCCAATTTTATTTTTGAGATTTCGCCGAATCGGAAGGAATTGATATTTCGTGGGTTTCGTCGTCTCCATCGTTTGGTTGTACGGAATTCTCTGGGCGATGACGTCAGTGGTGACGGAGGGCGGCGAAATCGGGGCCGTTGACGAGGTGGATGACTTCGATGACCTGTCGATCGACGTCGACACGTTTCTCGGCATCCTCGAGGAGGAGCCTTCTCAGGTTGGTTGTCGTCTTTCGATTAGTCGGATTTGGAGGGAAGTTTTGTTTAGGTTTGGGTGAATTTAGATTTAGGGTTTTGCTTATTGTGCAAGGAACTGCAGTTTTCGGGGTTGGAGCACGAGAATGTGGGAGCCGGGGATGCGGGTGGTTTGATGAACTTCCAGATCCACAGTGGTAAGTAATTGAACTGATTTATGTTCTCCAAATCTTACACCTTTTTTAAAATCCTTGTTTGTATTCGGGTCGTGAGAGCGTTTTGGTTGGTTGTTTTGGTTAGGATTTGAGGATCCGGGTGTCTCAAAGGTGGAGCCTATTTTGTTTTCCGGATCAGGGGATCTGGATTATTGGAATCCCTCGTTTGTTTCTAGAAGTCATGTAGGGCAGAGTTCAATGTCTTTGAATGATTGCAAGATGGAGCGGGTGAGTATGTTGCAGCCGGCCGTGGCACATTCTAGTACGGTGCCGAGCTATCTAGATGGAAGCTTTGACTTCTTCTCGGCCCAACCAGGTTTTCTTTTTGTCCCCTTTGGCTTTTTTTGTGTGTTTGTTGAGTGGATATTTTCTTTGGTATGTGCAACAACGTGAATGTATTGTTTTTATATGTTCTTTCTTTTTTTACTTTCAGCTTATACAGATGCTTCCCGAGGCAGTGACACCAATTTTACATATGAAAATTGTCCTTTCACCGGAAAAAGCAATGTTGCGTCGGCAGACCAGCATATTAATGGGTGTGATATCTACAACATTTCTGGTGCTTATGGTGAATTCAGCGAAGATTTTGGGTCTATGCAATCTGCCACCAGTGCAGATCATACCCTCCCCCAACCCTATAGCTTTCTGCTGGATGATGATTACGAATTCAAATACGGAGATGGGTGCACAAATAATGAAACAGATGAGATGAAGCCTATTCATGCTAAGAATGCAAGCCTTGCATCCAGCATCTCATTGGTTGATCGATCAGATAAAAAAGGACAGTGTCTTGAATCTGAAGGTTCTGGCCATATGCCATCTTTCAGTGGACATATTCCCTTCACTTATTATCACGGGGATCATTTCAAGGAGCAAACTTTTGGTACCATGGAAGAAGTCATTGATTCTAAGGATGCACATATGATTCGTCCTGATAATAAACTGACCCCTCAAGTGGTCCATTCTATTAGTAACACTAGGAACTTGCTATCTGGTACTTCGGCTTTGACTGTACAAGATTCAAATGCAGTAGCTCCTGCAGTCAGAGAAAGCCAACTTGGTGATAGGGCTGCTAAGTTTCCTATGAATTATTCTTCGAGTTTGCATTTGAGATCAAATGAATTGTCCAAGAGAATCATACCTGAACGTGAGCATAAGCCGGCCGTGATCCTCAGTCCTTATCCTTCAACAGTTAGCCCTGAATCAACTCAGAGTAATTCGTCTAGCAGTAGATCGTATGTCGACAATAACTCTGATGTATGCATTGTTGAAGATATGAGTAAAGCTACCGGTCACTACATCCCTTCTGCTCCCGAGAAGGCCATTGTCACTCAGCACACTGCACACTATGATCAGTACCATGCTGATGCCGGGAGCACCAGATATAGGACAATGGATGAGAGAAATGTACTCCGTGTAGCTTTACAGGTAAGTGCATCTAGTTGCTGATAGTTTTCCTTTTTCATGGAGCTGACCTGGTCATATGTTGACTCAGTTGTTCATCTAAATCCAGAAATTGTAGAACTAATCTCTGAGGTTTTTTAACTAGCATTGTGTTTGGCTAGGGAGTAATAAATGGACAGTGAACATAGGGACGGCAGAGTCTGATCAGAAACTTTGATTATATAGAAACTTAGATGCAAAGACATGAAATTGAAGGTTACGTGGAGTACTGGAGTTGTAGTGAAAGAAAAAGAAACATATCTGGTTCTTCAAGTTTTGTTTGGATAGAGGGTGGGTATTAGGGAAAATATGTACATTCACGACCTGCTTTAGACTACAAATGCTTCACCCCTTGACTTTGTTGTTATAAAACAAAATTACATCAGCTAATTCTGGTGGTTGTTACTTTTTGTCAATGGTAGTTGTTATTGAAGCTCTCATTGTTGCAGGATCTATCCCAGCCAAAGTCCGAAGCTACTCCGCCTGATGGTCTCTTGGCAGTATCTCTTTTGAGACATCAGGTTTGCTACTTCTACCTTCCTTGCACCCTATTTTTTCCTTCAACTTCCATTGCTAGGTTGCTACGACATGTCATCTTGAATACTATGCATTCAAGTTTTATGCTCATCACTTGGTCTTTAGTGAAGGTCGGATAGACTTAATGCAATTACATTCGGTGTTTTCAAAATGTAGCTTGTTCTGTGGAACCTTTGAACTGTTGTTTTGTTACCTCTTATGGCTGGAAGATATATACTTAAAAGAGTGACTCCCTATGCTAGTAAATAAGGCACGACGATCCCTTCCTGCCTATGCATTTGATTAATATAGTGAGATTTGATGGCTTTGTACTTGGGAACTAAATTTGAGCATCCGTGCGTTCCAAATTTCTCGATAGCTATAGTGAGGTTTGGTGGCTTTGTTATTTCGAATGATTTTGTGAATCTATTTGCATTTCGTTGTTTGATTGTGACTGGTATTTTGTGTGAGAGTGTTGGGGTTTTGACTGATGGCTTGTAAACTCATGTTCAGCGGATTGCTTTATCGTGGATGGTTCAAAAGGAAACGTCTAGCTTATACTGTTCAGGAGGAATACTTGCAGATGATCAGGTAGGTTGCTTTCAGTTGGATGGTACACCATGAATAAACTTCTTTTTCTATTTAGCAATTTTTTATATTTTCCAACTACTGCAATTATTCCCTGGCAGGGACTAGGAAAGACAGTTTCAACCATTGCTCTTCTGCTCAAGGAAAGATCTCCTGCTCCGAGAGTGGATGACCAGGTTACAATAAAAGAAGAGGTTGAAACATTGGATTTGGATGATGATGATGATGATGATGTGACCGAAGTTGGTGGGAAGAGGCAAAAGTCAGATGATTGCCAAGTTATGTCATACCGAGAATTGATGAGAGATAGAGATTCATGTGGGAAATCGAAGGGTAGGCCATCCTGTGGCACTCTCATAGTTTGTCCAACAAGTGTTCTTCGACAATGGGCAGATGAACTGCAGAAGAAGGTGACAAGAGAAGCCAATTTAAGTGTTCTGATCTACCATGGTGGCAATCGAACTAAAGATCCTCTGGATCTCGCTAAGTATGATGTTGTACTGACCACATATTCCATTGTCAGCATGGAGGTCCCAAAGCAACCTGTGGTAGATAAGGAGGCTGAGGAGAAAGCCAGAATTAAAAGTGAAGATGCTCAGTTTTTTGAACTTACTTTTGGAAAAAAGAGAAAATATCCCCCAGGTGGAAAAAATGATTCAAAACGTAAAAAGGGAACAAATGACACGATGCTCGAGTCCGCAGCTCGTCCTTTAGCGAAGGTTGCGTGGTTTAGAGTTGTTCTGGATGAGGCTCAGAGTATCAAGAATCATCGAACTCAAGTAGCTAGGGCTTGCTGGGGTCTTCGGGCAAAACGTAGGTGGTGCTTATCAGGGACTCCTATTCAGAATGCAATTGATGATCTCTATAGTTATTTCAGATTCCTTAAATATGAGCCTTATGCTGGCTACAAGTCCTTTATCTCCACAATTAAGATTCCAATACAAAAGAGTCCTACAAGAGGATATAAAAAGTTGCAGGCTGTTCTAAGAACAATAATGCTTCGACGCACCAAGGGTAAGATAAACATTAATATAACCACCTTTTCTTCTTGATATTTTTTATCCCCAATCTGAAGCGTACTGGCTTTGATTTTATTATTTAAGATTTAAAAACTCTTACGATTATCCCTACTTATCTGAATTGTAGTTTACTTACCAACTTACTAGAACTGTTTTACTTGCCTTGAATTGTTCTGGTTAGTCTACTTTGCTTTGATATTTGCTCAGTTGTAAGTTTGTATTTGTCAGGAACTCTTCTCGATGGAGAACCCATCATCAACCTTCCGCCGAAGGTTATAGAGCTAAAAAAAGTTGATTTTACTGATGGAGAACGTGACTTTTACACCACATTAGAGTCCGATTCACGTGCTCAGTTTAAAGTAAGAATATATTTTTGTCTATTTGTTAATAGATCTATTTTTCTCATTTACAAGTCTGGTGCTCTTTTTGGCTTTAATATATGCATTATTGTGGTATCCATTTCACCTGTTTATGGAGATAGTGAGAATATCTGACCAGGCTTTTTTTGGGTCCAGGAATATGCAGATGCTGGAACTGTCAAACAAAACTATGTTAACATTTTGTTGATGCTGCTGCGTCTTCGTCAAGCTTGTGATCACCCTCTTCTTGTAGGCGGTGTAGATTCAGATTCTATGGCAAAGTATGCTGTTGGGATGGCAAAGAAGCTTCCTCGGGAGCAACAAATTCATCTCCTAAATTGTCTAGAAGGCTCGCTAGCAATCTGCCGTATCTGTAATGTATGTTCTTATTTTAGTATGCATAATTTATACAACCTTAATCTGCTAATTAACAATTGGCTACATGTCTCTGTTGCCTTATGAAAGATGAGCATGCTGTATGATGCCCTGTGGCTCTGTTTGATTGAGTCTTGGAACAGAACTTCCATGCTATATGACTACACGTCTCAAATTCCTGCTTCATGAAATTTGATAAAGACTAGAAACCATGAATGATATTGTTGAGCACAGAGCACCAGCATACCAAGACGCTCTTGCATTTGAATGCTTGTTTCCAGTGGTTTCCTATCCTTGTTGCTTCTATCTGAACCTGGGATATGCGTTGTATCATGTCTTATCAGTACTTAATTTTCTGTTTGGTGGTTTTATATTATGCCTTCATTACTCAGGACTATGCAGGACCTTGCAGTATTGTCCTCATAGCCACCATTGATGCTGAATGTCTAGATCTTGTGCCTAATATTTATTTCTTCTTTCAGCTAGTTTTACTTGCAATTGTTTTTTTTTTCCGATCTGTCGTGCTTTCTTGAATTCAAGGTGTCTTCTCTGTCTCTGACCAACTTATGTTATCCTTTGTTATTTTAGGATCCTCCTGAAGATGCTGTCGTCTCAGTTTGTGGTCATGTGTTTTGCAATCAATGCATCTGTGAACATCTCACTGGTGATGACAATCAATGCCCGATCTCCAAATGCAAAATGAAATTAAATGTTTCATCTGTGTTCTCTAAGGCCACACTGAGTAGCTGTCTTGCTGACCAGCTCGGTGGACCTGAATCCGAACCTGCCAAATCACGTGAAAACCATCCTGCACGTCGCTCGCCTGTTTCTTCCAAAATCAGTGCTGCTCTTGAAGTTCTCAAGTCACTGCGTAAGCCCGAGGGCCACGCCCCTCGAGATAAATGTTCCGAGAAATCTTTCGTTGAGGATGGTTGTGGTCGTGAAAGTACTTCCACATACTCACAGTGTGATAATGCTGAAGAAAACCCCAATCAATCAAAAACAGTCATTGGAGAGAAAGCAATCGTATTCTCCCAGTGGACAAGAATGTTAGATTTGGTTGAAGCATGTTTGAAGAGCTCCTCAATTCAATATAGGCGACTTGATGGGACGATGTCAGTTACTGCCAGAGATAAAGCAGTCAAGGATTTTAATACTCTCCCTGAGGTCTCCATGAACACATTAATGAAGTCTTGCTAGTCTGATCGTTTGTCTTCGTCCAACTCATGCAATACGATATTTGATTTTCTGCAGGTGACTGTCATGATTATGTCTCTGAAAGCTGCAAGTCTTGGACTGAATATGGTTGCAGCTTGCCATGTCTTATTGTTGGACCTTTGGTGGAATCCCACTACTGAGGATCAGGCAATCGATAGGGCACATCGTATTGGGCAGACTAGACCTGTCAAGGTGTTACGGTTGACTGTAAGGGACACTGTTGAAGATCGAATCTTAGCATTGCAGGTAACTTCCCTTTTTTATATATTCCATATATGATATATAAACTAGTGTGGTACAGTTTCAACCCAACGTAACGTTTGAGTTGGATATACCCTTTCTTTCCTGCTCATGGTTATGTTTCCAATATACTCTTTGTCGCAAATATCTCGCATCTTCACTTTTTTTTTTTTGCGGAGCATTATTTTTCTGTCCTCCGGTCTCGCTGTAACGGCGATGTTCACTTCTTACAGCAAAAGAAGCGAGAGATGGTCGCATCGGCCTTTGGAGAAGACGAAAATGGTGGCCGGCAGAGTCGTTTAACAGTGGAGGACTTGAAGTACTTGTTCATGGCTTGAATATTAGGACAGTCATATAGCACTAACCAAGATACCATTTATACATCCTTTACAGAAGCAGCTCAGGTGAATTCAGATCAATCTTGGAGGTATTAACCCGAGAGATTTTAACAAGGCTAACAAGCGACAACACTCTTCTGACCTTCAAAGACCAATTTTTTGCTGACTGAAAAGTTTTTTTTCTTAGAATATTTTTTTTTATGTCCGATAGTATTCGTAAACGTTGTATAGGACGTAGGAGGCCATTGGCCGTACATGAATTAAAGGAATTCAATGTCAATAGATATATTCTTTTGCGTGACCTATATGTATATAACACTGTCGTTTGGTTCTGGCCCCTTGTTATGAAGTTAAGATTGTTCACACCATTACATGCGTAAATTATTATAGATAAACCGTGTTCGGAGAGCCATCAGATAAACTGCAATAATATTTGAGCATACAGTAAAATTTTCATATTACTTCAGAAAAACTATCGCACAAGAGATTTAAAAAAAAAATCATATAAGAGAGGCCATCAGATAAACAGCATTCATTTTGTAAATTCAAGTAAAAGAGTGAACAGAAAGTTCAAATCACCGTGGAGCCTCTTTTTTTTTTTAAGTTATTTATTTTCCTATTCAATTACTAAATTCAAAGCAACAGAGTAAACCATGAGACCAACAACTAGTCCAATGTCCTTTTCTCCTTCAATTGCTCAGTTCCTCTCGGATTGGATTTAATTCACCTGTCCTGGTTTATCTTCATTCAAGAGCGAAACGAGGACCAACATAAACTAAACTTCCGATCACCAAATTTTAGGTAATCTGTCATAACAACAACATCTATACCAAGATATTAAACATCTACAAATTCCTCCCTAATAATGCTAGCATCTCTCAATTCAGCAATGAAGAGAAACACCACAGCGAACAATCTTTCAATACTATCATCAATCAATCTAAACAAGACAACAATATATCGTACCATCCCGCCAATGCTAGCATTTCCCTTTATCGTGCACAAATGTCTATTGTCGTCAACATCCACAGACCAACAAAGGATGAGCATTCTAAATGCTAGCATCTTGCGTTCAACCACGACAAGATGTCTCCCCGGACAATCTCAATGTTCTCGTCAGTCTCCCCGAACAGCAATGAATGCATCATCCCATCATAAATCTTGATGCTCTTATCCTCACTCTTGGCCTCCACATACAACGCCCTACTCACCTCCGGATCAGTAACCACGTCAGCACTCCCGTGCAACACGAGGAAAGGAATGCTCACATTGCGCAACCTCTCGCTCAGCCAATCTGTAACCCTCAGCAGCTCCTTAACCGTCCCCAACCGTGGCTTACCCCTGTACCTAAGAGGGTTCAGATCTGCAACAAGCTTCTTCTCCTCCACCTTCACGGACTTGTACACAAGGTCGCCAGTGGGGACGATCGCCAGAGTCGGCATAAACGAAGACAGAAAGATCAGCACCTGAGGAATTGGCCACCTGGGTTTCACATTGTCGGAAATCCTACACATGGGGGCGACCAATACAGCGCCACTAAACGAAGCTGGTCGGGACAAGTGGATGAGGAGGCAAATGGCGCCTCCCATGGACTCCCCGTACAAAAACGAAGGCAACCCATCAAATCTCGGATCTTTCTTAACCGAATCGAAGAACCCGATGCAGTCTTCGACGACGAGGTCAACACTGGGGACATAGGCTTTGAGGCCATCCGACCAGCCGTGTCCTTCGAGGTCGAGGGCGAAGCAGGCGAAACCCTCCTGGGCGAGGGCGATCGGGGTGGCCTGGAACGTCCAGCTGACGTCGTTACCGTACCCGTGGACCATGCAGACGATGCCACGTGGCGGGTTGACGGGGAGCCAGGACCTGGTGAAGAGGGTGAGGCCTCTTGGGGAGGTGTAGGAGGAGTGGGACCCCTTAATGCCTTTGAGGTTGTAGTAATCTTGCTCGTCTTCTGGTGTGTTCCCCCAGTAGTTGACTCTGGTCTCTGAGGATGAAGATGAGGAATCTGTGGGAGATTCTTGTTTCTTCATCCTCGGATTTTGGGGGTTTGCGTGTGATTTGGTCGCTGTTCAGAGAGTAGTGAGAGTCAAGTTCTCTCTTTTTTCTTCCTGCTTTGCTTCTCTCTCTCTCCCCCTTGTGAGTGGCTGTTGTTAACTTACCGTCTTCCTTTTATAATTGTATTTTGGATTTTGTATAGAGTGATGGTTTAGAATTTTTTATTTTGGGGTTAAGGTGGAGGGTCTAACTCCTTATATATTAAGATTAAAATGTCCAAAATAACTTACTTTTTTTTTGGTAACAACCAAAATAACTTACTTAGTGCAAGGCTTTCTCTCGATTTCTTGTAAGATTGTGACTGTCGATCTCGTCAAACTCCTATCACTTAAAATATAATAGAAAAATTAGTGGAAGAGAAAGAGTACATCGAACGAAAAATATTTCTCTTTTGAGGATGGTTTAGACTTTGGAGTGAAGGGGTTATTATGATGAGATTTTTTTTACGATATTGACATATTTTTTTATGTTATTATTTCATGTTTTGCAACAGTAATATTTTATCTTTGGGAAAAGTCCTCCTAGGGCCCTTGTGGTTTGACCCATTCCCGGATAGGTCCTTAAGGTTTAAAACGGCGATAATCGGTTCCCGTGCTTCCAATTTTCACAATTGAGTCCCCCGATCCGGTTCGATTCGAAAATCCAAAGTTCAATCTTGCAATTCCGGTGACAAAAATGCCGATTGTCGACTCCAGGTGACTCACCAAAGTGTCTTCCGACATGTAGATACCAGTTTCACATGTTTTCGTCACCTGAATTGCGAGATTGAATTTTGGATTTTCGAATCGAACCGGATCAGGGGGACTCGGATGTGAAAATTGAAAGCATGGGGACCGGTTATCGCCGTTTTAAACCTCAGGGACCTATTTGAGAACGGGTCAAACCACAAGGGCCCTAGGAGGACTTTTTCCTTCTTTATAATATTAGCTTGTGTGTTTATTTCTTTATGGTCCCCATAATTGCATTTTTTGCAAATAATTTCCATGTATCATTTACTTCAAACCGTTTGAAACAAATCTTTCTCCCGATCCAATCAGTGTTATTATGGACATCTAATTTTATATTAAATGTCTAAATACAAAATATTTTCTTATTTTGACTCAAATTATTTCTTATCTGGGTTTAGATTATTTTTAAGAAAAAGTTTATAGATGGTACTTAGGTTATAAGTTTTTTGCGACATAGAGTTGTGGTCATGAAACGACTTATTTGATCTTAAGATTACCTCTCTTTTGCGATAGAAGTTAAGATAATTTTTTGAGCCAAAAGTTGCTCTAAACTTAGAAATATTGCCGTTTCGCTATTGTCGTGGCACATCATGACATATTTTTTTTTACCCAGTTAACATATGAGTTGACATGAATTATAAATATTAATTTTAATCTCTTATTTTGTATAATTGTTCAAAAATACCCATCTTCTCCCTTGTCTCTCCCAGCTTCTAAATTGGTATCCTTCAACTTCAACCCATAAACATTCCAATCTAGACCTGACCACGATTCAAATTTGAACAAATTCAAATCGAATTAGTTCAGATTCAAATTATCAAAATATTTAACCACATTCAATTCGTCTAAGGATGAATCGAATACAAATTATAAACCTTCAAATTTGAATTGAATCTGAATCGGATACGAATTGATTATTAAATATTAAATATTTAATTACAAATATCAAAAAACTAGGAATATATGTTTAACATTTTTTTAGGAAAAAATAAACTAAAATTTGAGTTTGCACTTAATGTGCCAAAATAAGTTGCATGTGGTTTATGATTTAAGGGTTTCATGATTTAGAATATAGGGTTTACAAATTTAAGGTTAAGCAAATAATTAATTTTAGGGTTTAAGATTTTAGGATTTAGGATTTGAGATTTGTGATTTAAAGTTTGTGATTTGATAGATAATTGCGTCTAGGATTTTACAATTTTAAAGTCTAGGATTGAAGGTTTAGTATATAATGAGTTTGAGATTTTTTTACACCAATTTTGTGTGAATGTTTAGATCTTAGATGATTAGTATATGTATCATTTCATTCTTGGCTTTATTCACTCTTATTTGTTCTACTTGATGACATATTGTATAGTAGTATGATATATTATATGATAAATATATCTAATTACTAAATATGAAGGAGAATTTATAAAGTTCAAAATTTCAATAAGAGAAGTTGATATTTAAGATTGGAATATGTACAATTTAAAATATAAAAGTTAGTATTTATAGAGTTGGAAGTTGAAATTTATTTTTATTTTTAATATATATATTATATACAAATTTGAATCAAATTCAATGCAAACTCAACTCAAATTAAATTCGTCGATTTGAAAAATTATAAAATCTTGAACCGAATTCAATTCGTTCCATCACGAATTCGAATAGAATTGTTGACGAATCGAGTTATATACAAATCAAATCAAATTAGTAACGAATTGAATTACAAATCAAATTCAGTTCTTGGCTAGGTCTATTTCAATCCAGAATACGGGAAAAAAAACCACTTGTAAGTTTTAACCTCCAACAATTCACCGATTCGAAGTGTTTAGCACAATTAAGATAATTAACAACTAAAAAATCAAAAAAGAGTTGAGCCCTAATCCATTATCTAAGAATACCCCTTTCTCTTGGCAATTAGTCCCCAAATCCAAAATGATAAAAGACTAGAAACCCCAAAATTTCAATATCCAGTAAGCTATTTAGAACCCGCATCTGGGATTAGTAGATCGACCCAACTGATCAGAATTTTCCTCGCCCCAAAAACAACTTTCACAAAATAAATCCACCAATTACTAGCCCATCCAATAATTGCTGTGCTAACTTGAGGTTAGAAGTGTTTTCCGTTGGGATTGAGCCCATCGAACTCGTCGATAGATAAAAAATAAACTCCCAATTTTTTAGAATTATGGTTCGTCCAATTTGGGAATTTTGGGGATGCCAACTCTTTTCCCTTTTTTCAACCTTCCATAATTAGATTTAAGGTTTATTTTACAATAATCTTATCTGACTTTCCAGTTATCGACCTTCCTTCTCCACTTGTTTGTACCGGGAAAGTGAAGGACAATACGTGTGCATGTAATCAGGGAGGCGCTAAGACCGGAGCACTCGTCCTAGCTAGAGCCGGTGCTAAGTAGTCGAAATCGAAGGAGCAGCTGCTACGAAAGTTCATATCCGATCTTGACGTCTATAATCGTAAGGAACATAAGGCCATTCTTTGTTAAGTAGTGTTAAATCCATTTGTCACTCTTAATTCTTGATTTGTTTGATTATATATTTTTCTTGGTTGTGTTATTGAATTGGATTGGTGTTCATCTTTTTAAGAGGAAGAAGGAGAAGAGAGGAGAGATGGGTGATTTTGAACAATTATAAAAATAAGGAATCAATTGATTTTTATAATTTGTGTCAATCATATGTCAATTGGGTGAAACAAAATGTGTCGTGGTGTGTTATATTAATAGCAAAATGACACCATTTCTAGATTCAGAGTAATTTCAAAAAAAATCTTCTGATGCTCTATTGCAAAAAGAGGACAACAATGTTAGAATCGCATAAGTACATCATAAAAAAATTTGTATTTCAAAATTATCTATAGACTTTTCTCTATTTTTATTTAAAATTTGAATTTAGATTTCAAATAATTTTGATACAGTTAGATCAAATTTGAAAATTCAAATGCTCACTCTTGTGATCGTCAATAAACAAGTTATTGACCTTGTTTGTGCGGGTTTGAATTTTTTGGCGAATTTTGGTTATCTAAATTAGTGAATTGACTATGTCTTTTAGGAGAAATTCTCCCGATATATACTTTTTATTAGTAATTGAATCCAAAGTTCCTTTAAATAAAAACACCATGGGTCACAACAACTGAAGAGGACGTACGCGATATTCCGCCTTGTATACCATTTGCACTGGCAGGGGTGTGAGAGCCTCTTCCTTGGTGTGTATAATATATATACGTATCCTTAGGATACATGCACTATGTCTTGTTTACGTGGTATATAAGGATTGGCCTATTCTATTTTTTCCTGATATTTTGATTTTTTTAGAATTTTTTTCTTTATTTTATTTTATTATGTAATTTTCTAATTATGTAATTTGACAAAAAATATGTAATTTTATGTAATTTGATAGAAATTATGTAATTTTATGTAAGTAAAGAAACTTATGTACTTATGTAATTTAATCTAATTATGTAACTTAATATAATTTTTTAATTTATAAAATTTTATAATTTGACAAAAATTTAATGTAATTATATAATTTGACAAAAAGTATGTAATTCAATAAAATTTTGTAATTAGGCAAAAATTATGTAATTTTATACTAATACTAACTGACTTTCTTTTTGTGATTTCAAAATTAATTTTAATTTTTTTTATAAATTCGTAATTATATTCGAAGTTTAATACAATAATTGTATTAAAAAATAAAACTAACATATAACTAACGTGAATATAGAAACGAGATCAAAATGGAAACGCGGGTGCAAGTATTAAACTGGATTCAATGACAAAGTTGACTCTCACGACCCAAAGGTGACGTGACAAGTACCGTTTTATTGCAAACAAAAAAAAATCCGAAACACAATGGTCTAAATTCGAAATACAAATAGTCCAAGGTCTGAGTTTTTAAACACATAAAAGGGTTCATGAGAATGCATGCAGCTTCCTTCTACTCTTGCCCCGACACCCCAGAATCTGAAAACACGTAAGAAGACAATCGTGATGAGTCGAAAAGACTCAGTAAGGAATTTCACAACACATCACAATCAGCAACCATATATCGACCCAGTACTCATGCAACATCACGCAATAGCAATCATAGATCAATTCCACTAACAATCACAATACGGAGCTCCGGAGTCCACACTCATCATGTCGGGATCCTCGTGGGACACAGATAAATACCTTCCGTTCCTGCAAGGCAGGCCCAATAGCCGGAAAGGTATCCCCTCTACGAGTCCAGTAGTCCACATATTCCCTGTCCATTTGATCACACATACCTCGGTTATCCGGTAGCCCCTTAAGCGATATGTGCGAACTACAGGGTCCACTTGGTATGGGACACTCCCGCATGTTATCATTCACATCTATCACAAATCCAACACCACAATCACACTTTCGTATCCACAATCATAAGTACAAATCTAACATCAACATACAATTCAGCAATACGGAATACAGATCCACATACAAATACGTATATGTATACGGAATACACATATAAAATACATATACGAATACCCATACGAATACGTATACGAATATGCATACAAAATACTTATACGAATACACATACGAATACGTATATGAATACACATATGAAATACGAATACGAATACAAATATGTACACAGAGATGAATACATATATGAATTTCACCATACATTAAAGACAGAATTCACTTACCTTAGTAACCCTTAACTGTAGCCCTACGCTCTAAAAACACTCTCCTCCTTGTCGTTTACTGAAACCTAAACAGAATCAGATTGATCTCTAACGATGGTTTCAGAGATCTAGATCTTATGACTATGGGGGTAAGACTTACCCTGCGATTCCGAAATCCTGGCCTTGATCTTCCGATAGTTCTGGATTGGCAAATATGGTGAATGGTCTTTTAGGTTTTAGGGTAACATACTAACTCTATTTTTCTAAACAGTTAGACTTGGTAATTTACCAACTACTGCCAACATGTGCGGAAAATATCACAAGTGGTACTTATAACATAACACTTATCAATTTAGACCACCCAATTATTACATTGACATAGATGCGAGTGCGAGACACCTCACAATGATGATCGAGGCTATACGAGACATGCGAGGCCTGCCCCAACTCACATTGGTTTGGACTTTGGTCGTTTTACTATGACTTTGGAGACTCCATTGCAGTCGTCGCTACCCAGGAAAATAACACCGTTGGAAAAAGTTCAATCAAATCTAGGATAACAACAATACCTTTTAGTCTACAATTAAATTAATAAATTGTAATAGATTTGATCTTTTTAAAAAAATTATGAGCTCAAGACACGCTTAAAACACTATTAATAATTTTTTTTTGAAAATATGATTCAAATTTTTCCGACTTTTGGTATTAAAATTTATGCCTTGTGCCTGGAAATGTATTATGTCACCTGGTCCGAGTGATGACACCGTAACTTTTCTAGTCATAATCCTGCGTGGGCGTGAAGACTACCTATAAAGTATAAACCCACACCTTTTCTTTCTTTAGGCACAAATATAGGATTTTTTTTATTTGGTGTTACTGTTTACCCAAAATTACGAATTTAGTACCACAATTTTTTTTATCAAATTGGTGTTTTTCTCTCCAAAAAATAGATTTTAAATCCGTCTTGACCGGATGCCGAGTTTTTAATCTAACCAAACCAAAAGGCGGGTTAAAAACTCGGCATCTGGTTGACCAAAAAATCCGGCTTTACCAGATGCCGGGTTTTTAACCTACTTTCTGGTCCGGATAAAAAAAAAATCTGGCATTTGGTTTTTTTAAACTTTTTTGATTTCATCAAATAGATCTCAAAAAGTTATGCGGATTCAAAAAAACATTTCTCGAATCGGACATCCGAGCACAAAGATATGGTTCTTCAATTTTTTTTACATAATCACTCGATTTTAATTTTTTTTGAATTTTTTTGATTTTTCTAAACTTTATAAAAAAAATACTAAAAAAGACACTAGAAAATTTAACCATCTTTTAATTTTTTTTTGAATTTTTTAAAAAATACAAAAAACTAAGACACGAGAAAAAAATTAATTTTTTTTTCAAATACACAAGTTCTTTTGTCAAATTACCAAAAAAATTAAAAATCTCAAAACGGTGTCTCGATTATCCGGTCCGAAGAAAAGATGAATTTCTTTTGTCTTTTTATTATTTTTGTATTTTTTTCAAATTTATAAAAATTCGGAAAATTCAAAAAAAATTCAAATTGAGAGATTATGTAAAAAAAACTTGGAAGAGTAATATCTTGGTGTTCGGATGTCCGATTCGAGAAATTTTTTTTGGAATCGGCATAACTTTTTGAGATCTATTTGATGAAACCAAAAAAAGGTAAAAAATCGGATGCCGGATTGTTTTTGGTCATCCAGATGCCGGGTTTTTAACCCGCCTTCTAGTTTGGTCGGATTGAAAACCCGACATCCGGTGAGGTCGGATTTAAAATCCGATTTTTGGAGAGAAAAATACCATTTTGATAAAAATAAATTTTGTGGTACTAAATTAATAATTTTGGGTGAATAATAGAAAAACAAATCCCAAATATATACTAGTAAGTAGTAAGTAACAATCAAATCATGGGACGGATCTCGAGACTAATCCGTACGTATTGATTACCTAGCTATTGGCCGACGCATGCATGTACTTGGGCTAATTTTGCACTGAATTAAAGACAATTAGGTCCATCGTCAACTTCTTTGAAAATTATGATCCCATAAAGCTACGAATATTTATAGATAATCAAACATCATTGTACAAGAGGATTCTTCCCGAAAAACCTTATTGAATTGAATTCAAACACTTATTTAAACAATTATTTAGTAAGTAAATCGGGTATGATTTCAAATAGCGTCAAAATTATCTTAATAATTTTTAATAATAATATGTTCTTATGAATCGAGTTCGAGATTTCTATTTAAGATGTAATAACTATATTTTATAATTTAAGTACTTGGTAAACAAACCTATGTTTAAATAATATGCTATCGGAATAACTCTAAATTATGAAAAAAACTGGCACCCCGCAAAATTGCATAAGCCTGCATGATGTACGAGGAAGTAATAAACCTAGAAGATAAATAAACGCCCAGAACAAACCTACTTTATTTATGACGCTTAATTTCAAGACTATATCATTCAAGAATAAAATTTATTTACGACACACCAAATCCATTAATTTCCGTCCACATGTAAAATTGATTTAGATAATGGAATGACGAGACAACATCAGAGAGCATCTGACAAATCTTAAATGCACCCACGTTTGCATTGCTTGGTGTTTGAAATCGCAATCTTAATCCTGTCATCAGCACATGATTATGATATGGAATAAGCATGCGTCAATGGTTGAAATTTTCTAATAGGTCAACTATTGAAGAATCGTATTTGAGTTTGAGAATGCGACTGTCACAAATTTGGTAGAAAAAATTAACCTAATTTTAAATTAAACTAGTCAATTTAATAATATATAAAATTCGCTTAATTTCAACCAAAAATCTTATAGTAAGCCCCAACTCCACGGTATTTTATTTCTGCTTGAGTCCATTTTCCGACGGTGGTAACGTTGCTTTTCACCGGTTTATGCGATAAAGACGCGAAGCAAAGAACATAGAATCTACCGAAATTTAAAAGGTAAAGGATTTGATTCTCCCGGAAAGAAAATTACTGGAAGAGAGAGGAAACTGCGTTCTAGGCTTCTAGCTTTCCATTAATTATCAAACAAGACATAGCCAAATTCACTATTTATCGTTATTATTTATCACTACATAATGTTGTTATGTATCAAAGTCAAATTTATTGTATCAATATCAACATTATGCATATCTATAATAATCTCTTCATAGTTGGACTATGATTTATCTACATATGACGAGAGTATGATTTTTTCTTGTATTATATATGTATTAAATCTCGTGGAAAATAGCGAGTCTTCTGATTAATACAAGAATATTCATCTATCTATAAATAGATCACTTACATGTAGACATTGATAAACTATATTATACTAATGCATCATGTTCATCATCTACTAATGAATTTGATGAACATAATATTGCACAAAACATAATTAATAAGTGAAGACTTTAAAAGCTGCATTAGTGATTAATATTTTTTCAAAGTCTCAGAACATGAAATTTATCAGATATTACAAAATTTATTTACAAAACATGATTATATAATAAAGTAAGAAAAACATTGCATGATGTTTTAAAATTCATTTGAAAATTTTCTATCTGTTGTCAAAATTATCTCTTCAAAGTAATATAAAAAATATTTAAGTATATTTATATTGGACTAATCTAAGTAGGATTAAAGTTTCTTACTATGGATGGACTTGATACATCTGTCTTAGAATTTCTTAAGGATGTTAGACATTTAAAATTTAACAATTCATTTTGTACTTACATGATCTTAACATTTTGCATGTTTTACACTTGAACTAAAATTATATAATTATGTGCTATAGATGATATTGTTTTTGTTGCTTTAGAATTTAAAATATATTATAAAGTCATGATATCTGTATTGCAACTAAACTTCATTTTTAATTATAATGCTCAAAGGCCTAAATTGACTATAGACAAAAACAGAAACAGAGAGAGAAAAAAAGGAGAGTTTTGGCCGGTGCACTCCCGGCCTTACCGGGAGTGTCCCGGGCGTCCGATCTTTGATCGGACCACACCATCGGGTCGGCCGTCCGAGGCTGCACTCGCCGATATCAGTCACGGCTGCCAGATCGTCGTCGATTGTCGCCGGCCGCAAAAGTTCTTCGCCTGCCATTTTTCATATCTCGGTCGCTTCGGGCCTCGCCGGACCGATCTGAGGACAGATCTGTACTCCTCCAGTCAAGGCGCATCTTTTGATTTACTCGATGGTCATTTTTCCGACGGAACTCCGGCCACCACCGACCACTGCCGACCACCGCCAGCCACCTCCGGCTTCAACGCCGGCAACTCCACGGCTTCAACGCCGGCAACTCCACGGCTTCCACGCCAGTCACTCTAAAGGCTGCCACCGCCGGCCATCGCGCCGGCCACCATCGGCTTCAACGCCGGCAAATCCACGGCTTCCACGCCGGTCACTTCCCGGCTTCCACGCCGGTCTCCGTACTTTATTATACCCTACTGAGCGACCCGGCTTGTGGGTTCGCTGGTGTTGGGTTTGTCTCGTTGCTCCTCCTGACTGCCAGGACTGTTGGCCAGCAGGATTTTACGGCCTCATGTCTTTTGTAATATTTTCTTTTCTTTTTAATAAAATGATAATTAATTAAAAAAAACTTCATTTTTAATTAGATAAAAAATATTATTATAATAACCTGATTTGTTATGAACAAATATTGTTGTTCTAAAGTCCATGAAATGGAAGAATATTATCCTTCCACAAGAATAAATCTTTGAAAATATAAACAATGTATTACAAAAATCAAATGATCATATCATACAAATAAATAAATATTCAAGATGTACAATATATATTATTTTTAATCGATCATCTACTTCACATTTTTCAAGTGAAGTATCATGTTATAAAGCTAATAGCGTGATATCTCATATTAAAAATCTCATACGAGTATCACAACCGGAAGCTTCTTGTCTCCCTCTTGTCATATCCTTAAAAGATAAACCACGATTTTTAACTTTTGATTTGCCGGACCCTACATGTTAATTATTATTTACAAATTTTGCATCTAGTGTATTCAAATGATAAGGTTTTTCTAGAGTAATTATTGCTCCTTCCTTTATCAATATTGTGATACCCCGTATATGAATTGTGTGAAAAGCTTAAGTGATTTGATTATTACTATCCATACCAACAATGTGCACCTTCTTTTCAGGCACTCATCTTGAAAGAACTCCAAGGTTAAACGCGTTTGACCGAGGGTAGGAT